>CAUYPK010023106.1:0-36280 GCA_963574355.1 Loris lydekkerianus
TGTGATGAAAAGTGGATTCTCTACGACAATAGGAAATGTTCAGGACAGTGGTTGGACACCGATGAGCCACCCGGGCACTTCCCAAAGGCGAAATCCCACCAAAAAAACATCATGGTTACTGTATGGCGGTCAGCGGTTGGTGTGATTCACTATAACTTTCTGCAACCAGGCCAAACCATCACAGCAGAGTCCTATTGTGAGGAAATCAATGAAATGTACCGAAAATTGCGTCAGCAGCAGCCAGCACTGGTCAACAGAAGAGGTACGATCCTGCTCCACGACAACGCCCGGCCGCATGTCTCACAAATCACCGTCCGAAAATTAAAGGAATTGAGCGTCGAAGTTCTGCCCCACCCACCATACTCCCCAGACCTCTCGCCAACCGACTACCATCTTTCAAGCACTTCAATAACTTTCTCACTGGTAGAACCTTTGCCAATCAGGACCTAGCAAAAACGGCCTTCGTTGACTTCATTGAATCCCGAGCACCCAATTTTTATGCCGACGGAATTAATCGACTTGTGTTATGTTGGCAAAAGTGCACTGATTCAAATGGCACTTATTTTGATTAAATTGAATAAATATTCACTAAGATATTACAGTTTAAATTAGACTCATAAAAACGGACAAAACTTTTGAAATGACCTAATAGCATGGGAGGTAATTTTATGAATGTGATCTCATTCATTCTTTTATTTCAAAAAATATGTATAAAGGATTTAAAGGCGTCAGACTCTTTGGTCAGCGCTCGAGATACGAATGTTGGCCTCCTCTGTCACACATCTCAAAAACAAATAGAATGACAATTACAGGTATTTAAACAAAAACAAACAAAAAAGGCACAAACTTGCTGCTGCTTAGATTACTGCAGCTTCTAGGACCCAGTTTCTTTTACTGATTTAAAAACAAAACAAACAAACAACAATAACAAAAAGTTGTGCCTGAAAAAAATAGACTAAAGCGACCACTTACAGCAGAGTGGGAAATCTGGTGGAAGACGAGTGCACGGAGTCGTCTGGGGCCAGGAGAGGGAGCTGAGGAGTGGAACAGGTTTCTCAGAAGACACTATGAACAAAACCCAGCTCTGAAAGAGTGTCCATTAGCTGGTGTAGACTCAGGGACAGTGAGAACAGCATGTTGGGCAGGGTCTGAGGACAGAAACAGAATGAGGTCTCTGGAAATGGCAAGTATTTAGTAGAGCATAGGTGGGAGAAATTGTAGAGAGTTATTTAGTTAATTATAGACTATATTATACAGATGAGGGTAGAAGCAAGCAGCAATCAGGTGCAAGGATCCTGTGTACTACCCTGAGATGCTGGGCCATCGTAGGCAGCAGGAGCCATTCAAAGGTGTAAAGGAGATTGTCTGCACTGATCACTCAGAAGCAGGTTTGCCAAGGACTGAGGGCGGCCTCCTCACCAGGCAAGAGACTGTCTGGCCTGCTCGGACCCAAGAACTGTTCTTTAGAAATTAGCTGGTTTTTATCATGTTAGCATGATTTGCGTTCTTACCCAAATCTCACATGAGATTAGTTTTGCCAATTTGCTCATTAGCTGTATAGTTCTGTTTGTACTTCATGTGCAAATTACATTTAGTTTTTTGTTTCCTAAGTGGTTCCCCTTTCTGTGCCTCATATTACACACGGCGAAAGGTTAAAGATGACCTATACCTAAAAACTTTAAATTTATTAAGAAATACTTTCCATCAATATATTAATTCAAATCAATCTTATACAATGATTATAAGTCCATAGGATAGAAGTTAGGTGGATATGAATGAGAAAGGGAAGATGCAATTCACTTAGGAAGTCACTTCATGAGGAGTGAATCTCAGGGTTGATACCACCTCCCACCACCAAAATAGCCTGTGTCACCAAATGAGGCTGCTCAAACACACACAGTCTTCAGCTGGACCCCTGTGCTTACAACTCTAGAAGTGGCACCAAACAAGAGCTATGCCCCTGGGAAAGGAGCACGCAGCAATGCATTCCTCCGGGGGGTAGAGCCAGATGAGTCCCAGTGAAAAGCACATCTCCCTGGACGTATAGTGAACACAGTCACCGCCACATATGGTTCTGTCAATGGCAGAACATGAGAGTGGTTCCATCAGATGATAATACTGTATTTTTGTAGTACCTTTTCCCCTTGTTTAGGCACCCAAATGCTTGCTACTTTTCTCCCATTGCCTGCAGTATTTGCTATAGTAATATGCTACACAGGGTTGTCGCCAAGTATCAATAGTCTGTGCCTCAGAGTCTCGGTGTGCAGTCGGCCAGGCTGTCTGGTCTGTGTTCACACAATGATCACACAATGGCAAAGTGGTCTCTTGGTGCATTTCTCAGAACATATCCCCATCTTCAAATGACATGTCTGTATATGCAGAAATATACATCCATTTCATTTTAAATATTGATCCTTTATAAAACGTATCTTCTTATTGTGATTTCAAAAATAACTTACACCGTAAGGTAACATTTAAGAAAAAAAAAAGGAACCACCCATGTACTAATAAATGTCTCTGATGAGGTCAGAATTGATTGGTCCATAACTCAAACCAAATGTTTCCATCTATTTCATAATACTTGTAAAAAATTACAATATTGGCACACTGGAGGAAACAGAGGTGGCTACTTATGTCTAGAAGTGACAGCTCAGGATTTCTGCCCATCCTCCTCCCCACCTGGACTCCTGAGGGCTGGGGAGTCGGTGACGTTTGTACACATGTAGCCATTCTGACCTGCGCTTGTGTTCCAATTAGGAAGCTTTGGCTGAAAGAAGACCCATGAGCTGACAAGGAGGCCCTGCCAGAACGCTGTTGACTTTAGGGGAAGGATCAACTTGCTGCAAAGACACCGATTACTAACTTAAACTTTTCCACATTTAAGTTAATAAAATTGCACCTGCCTCTAGCAGAGGGGTTGGGCACTGGAGTGGAAGTAACTTTCAATTCTAAGGCCAACTGCTTGATTGATAACGGCTGCTGAGAGTTCTGCTGAGAAACATTCTAAGGCTTTCTCCAGGGCCCGTCAAAACTAACGCTGGATTGATTAATGACATTTATCCTAGGTGCAGGAGAAGAGAACGGCATTATTAACTGACCCAGACCACGAGGTTGACCGTGCACCGTGAGATATACACTCTGCAACCCTTTCCTCGGGAGTATTTTATGACTGAACTTCAAGTTTCATGCTCCAGGTCTGCTGTGTTGGTTTTGGTTACAGATGATTTACCTGACTACACACCTTCCTCCTGCGAGCTGGTTCTTCCTTTCTGGCTCTGCACTTTCTGTGCTGCTGCTTATTTTTATTGCTTTATATCTTCTTAGTGATCAAGTAGTCTTCAGCTTGCTTTATTTCCATTTATCTTTTACTTTTAAATATAAATTTAAAAAACAGCCTCAGAAGAGGACATGGGTAAACACGGTCCCAGTCCTGGAGGAAGCTGGGCACGTTCACTCTTCCTACAAGCTCTGCTTAGAAGTTTCTGCAACATGAAAGGATCCCAAGGGCAGTGCCAGGGTGACCCCTGATCCTGTGTTCGTCACCTCAGGAAGATTGATAGTAACGCCCTAAAAATCACTGTTTGTGTGACTTAGGAGAAAATAGGTCACATTATCCTCGCATGAAATGTAGCCTAAGAACATTGTGGGGAAAATGCAGATTAACTGTCTTTTTCTCTTTGTAAGTTTACATATGTATTCCTCTTTTCAACATTTATCTAATGAATCTCAATTGATTCATTTTCTGGCAGAGAATAAAGACAATATTTCATTTGCTCAAAAATATGAAAAATCAGCCCTTGAGCTTATTCCCAACATGTTTGATACCTGGAACATATCAATAAACACCTTTACTTTATAGATTCATCAGGTTTAATGTTGAAATATCTGCTAGAGTTACTGTAAAGAGCTGGACTGAGTAGTTAAGAAGATGGATACACCAACAGAAAACGGGCAGACATAAATAATCAACTCACAGAAAAAAATGTAATTGGCTAATATATTTAAATATTCCACCTTGCTTGTCACCAAATAAATGTAAATGAAAATAAAACGTCTTTGGTAATGTTTAAAATAAGACGATGATGTAATTTTGGGGAAAAGGCCTGCTCTGCAGAGGTCTGATCTTCCTGGAGGCTGACTAGCAGTGCGCATCAGTCCCTTCAAGTGTCATATTCACGACGTCTACCCAGCAGCTCCTTTTCTGAAAAGTTATCCTAAGAAAACTTTCTGCAAAGTCCTTGCATATCATCGTCTTAATGGTCTCTCTGAGTCACTCAGCCCTAAGGCAGGGAATACTGGTAGAGTTTGAAAAGAATCTGATGTGAACTGCACAGGTGTGGGTAATGACTAGCCAAGGAGGGAAAATGGGAGCTGGGGACGGGAGCAGAGACGATGCTTGTAAAGGGCAGGGACAGTGAGAATTGAGAGAGAAAGTGTTGTGATACCAGCTTCAAGTCCTGCCAAGAGTCAGGTCTGGGCTGTGTCTAATTAATTAGCATCTCTCTCTTGTTCCATCCCTGGGAACTCTGACTGTGACGTGTCTGTGCACAGAGTCACTGAGCTCTGTCAACCTCACTGCTCAGAGAGCTTCATGATCGTGCACACCCCTTCACTCCAGCGGAATGGACCTTCTCACTGAGATATGAATAAGACAGAGAGACAGTTCGGCTTGTTTGTGTTGTGATTGGGATGGTACCTCCAATCCAACACTTAAGTTATGTAAATGAAGAAGCAGCACAAGAAAGGTAAACTGGCTTGGGTGGCGCCTGTGGCTCAAAGGGGTAGGCGCTGGCCTCATATGTCAGAGAGGGTGGGTTCAAACCCAGCCCCTGCCAAAAACTGCAAAAAAAAAAAAAAAAAAGTAAACTGGCTTTGCTGTGCTGCTAATAATACAGCAGGAATTACATCCTGGGCACTTAGGGAATCTCTTAGCCCAATTCCTCTATTAAAAAGCAAAAGGCCCCTAAACTTCACCATGAAGTTAATGCACTGCTCCTTTCTCATGGGTTATGGGACTGTCAATAGTGAACTGTGGACTGCTGTCCGTTCTACCTGCAGCGGTCACATGAGGACACGTGAAACTGAAAGTTCACATATCACAGTAGGTGAGGCCCGGGGCTCTCACGTGGTTCTCACGAGAGTCTCTCCATTCCGTGATTATTCCTGCTTCATGTTGAATGCCGTTGTTGGAGAATATGGAGAAACTTTGGCTGCCTACTGAATCTACTTTCAACAGGGCATCAGAAGTATGTCTGAAAGTTACTTCCAGTCAACCTCTTTGTCCCCGGGATAAATCAGTGGGATCAGAAATACTAACCCACCCAGTGAAGCTCTGACCCCATGATGCCCTCCAGGTCTGGGGATGGGTTGCTGGCAAATTCTGACCCCACGTCCCTACATACTACCTCAAAAGAAAGGAAGGAATTTAGAGCTGTGTAAAAATGAGGGCAGGGTGGGAGGGATGAAAGTATTTCACCAATAGACGTTTGAAACTAAGATGAGGAAGGAGTATCGCTTAGCACTATGTTGGATAAAGAGGAAACAACACAGGACACTCATTGAACTAGGGTCTATCCCTTTGTGACTCAAAATTGAGATCTCAGTGCATATTATAAAGATTGAAAACTAGATGTTTCTCCACAGAGATTTGTAACCCATTTGGGTCAATGAGCTCAGATGAACAATTCGAAGCACAGGACGTCACCGGGAGTAGTTTTCTGAATTTTGAGGAGTCCATTATATTTTTATGTCCAGGTTTTTTTTTTTCCCCATGAAGTGGCAACTGTACTATTAATGGTACAGAATATGAAAACGTCATTGGGTAGCAAGGAATCATAATATATATATATACTTTTAGATGTCAGACAGATCTCAAATGCCATCAGTAGCTGTGATTGCCACCCTAGATTTCTAGCTTTTCTAGTACATGAACATAGTGGTTTTGTCATTTTCTAAGTTTGGGGCTTAGTGCAACAAAGAAAAATCTATGCATGCTTCAATTTACCTGATCTAAAAACCATATGAGGTTCCAGTGGAAATTCATAGCAGAGAAGTATTAGCCAGAACAAAAGAAGGTAATATAAACTAGGGATGTGGCCTTCATAACAGAAGGAAGACACAGAATTTACATGCACATGTCTTCGTGTGTTTTTTTTACCTCCTAAAATTTATTGAATATTGATCATATTAATATCTTGGAATTTTGTGGTAAGATTTTAATAGCTAAGCTACATGAATCCACTAAGATAGTGAGAAGTCAGATGCTGATCTGTCTGATAAGGTACAGTTTTAAATTGTGATTGCATCAGGCTCGGTGCCCGTTGCTCAGCAGCTAAGGCACCAGCCACATACACAGGAGCTGGCAGGTTTGAATTCGGCCCAGGCCTGTGAAACAACAATGACAACTACAACCAAAAAATAGCCAGGTGTTGTGGTGGGAGCCTGTGGTCCCAGCTACTTGGGAGACTGAGGCAAGAGAATCTCTTAAGCCCAAGATTTGGAGGTTGCTGTGAGCTGTGACGCCACAGCACTCTACCCAGGGTGACAGCTTGAGGCTCTGTCTCAAAAAAACAAAAAAACTAACAAAAAAAAAAAAATTGCAGTTGCATTGGAACAATAATTTTTATAAAAATGACTATAAAATATTTAGTTCAGGTGTTCTTTTTGATTGTCTGTAGCCCAGAGAAGTTAACATCCAAATCTGCCTCCACTTCCTATTGGTGGGTTTAAAAAGTGAACTCAAGTCATCCAATTTTTTGAAGGCATTCTGTGGCTTCTATTCTTTCTCAGTAGAGGATGTTCATGCAGTATGAACTGCTGAAAGAACAGCAAGTTGTTCAAAGATGGTTTAATAGTGCTGAAGTTGAAGATGCTGATGTTCAGAATAAGGTCTTAACAGGATGAAATTCATATAATGTTAAGTCAATTGAATACGACAAATATGTATTTATCTCTTACGGTGGATCAGGTAATAGGTTTGGCTCTGGTGGAAAAAGGGGTGGTCCTAGGTTCAATTGTTAAATGCATATGTAATTAAACCCTGAAAGCATTTAATAAATAGGCCTCTTCATCTACTCTAGTTTAACTAAGCATCCTCAAAATGTTAAGGTTTTCAGGATAGAGGGGGGAAAATGTTGCAAAGATTTTTTTAAAAAAAGGATTTGGAATCTACTTGTTAAACTCCTAACTATATAGTTTGCAACAAAATTATGCATTATTGTAATAATCATATTACAAACATTTATTGACAGTCTACCAGATGCTACATACTATATACATGTTGTATATGGTTTACCTCATTTAATTTCTTCATTAATCCTTGGAGTGAAGCAGTATTAAAAATATATTCTTATACTTAAAATATGTAGCACAGGAAATATTTTTCAATCATTGATGAATGGATAAATTATCCTCATTTACCAAGGAAGAGAGTGACATAGTGCTACTTTCTGGTCAAAGTCAGCCCACTGACAATGGTTCAAGCCTTAATGTAGTGCGGTGAACCCATGGTGGAAACACATATTCACACAGGAGGACAGAGAAAGGGTGCCTGACCTTGAGAAGGGATGAGGAGGAGGTTATAAAGATGGTGCAACTTCGTATTAACTCTTCCCAGATAAGGGTTGGTTCTCCTTCTCAGAGTGCACTGCATAAGTGATTTGAATTTGCAGCTCTGTGTCCTGATGGTCTGCTGATGTGGCTTCTCCCCTAATTAAAGTGTGCGTCTCCCCAAGGCAATGCTACGTCCTAATCCACCTTTCTCTTTCCAGTGCCTTGGATCACATCTTGCGCAGTATAGGTATTAGATAAAAGTTTGTTGGCTGAATAAATGAACAAAGATAGAGCACTCTTGATTAACTAATAGAACAAATCTACACAGAAAGATGCCTCCTAGTCTTGGGAGCATTTTATAACACTTTACTGAAAATAAACTGATTTGTATGAAGATTAGGACTTATAACATCATTGGAGTTTTACCCTGGAAGCATAAGGTCATAAGAAAATTCATCTCTCATCATGTGAGGAAGATGGTCATGGAATGAACGGTATTTGTCACATATATGGGTTTTGTTTCCCGATTTAATGATGAGATTCCATGGCTATTCATCAACTAATACAATTTACCCATCTATGCACAGTGAACTGTTTATTTAATACAGCAAGATTGATTTTCGCTGTTCAGGCAGGTGAAAATTGAAACCGTGCTTGCGTTGTCCCACTGCTTGTTGGAAAGCAAAATAACAAAGGAACTAAAACAGCCAGTTTCATACATTTCCTCGGAGTCACAGTTCATGCATTTCCTGGAGTCAACGGTGAAGGATCAGTTCGTACTGCCAGTTCATGGCTCATAAGATGTGGAACAATGCAGAGACGGTCAGCATGAGACTGGCAGTTCTCATTATTGTAGCAACTTATGGTATTTCACAGTAATGGCATGTCTTTTTTGAAAAGATGAACTTATCTGTGGTTATTATCTTATTCAGAAATCAGCAATCTAGACTTAGCAAGATGAAGGGAAGTACAACTAAAGTGCTGCCTTCACCTTTGCTGAATTGACATCCTAGGCATGTGGTCAGCTTCAAGTTTAAATTCGCAGCAATGGGGCAGTTTCCTAGGGACTCAACACGGCTGTGAGGCTGCAGGAATTCCTAACAGAATATATACTTCCCCGTCATCTTCTCCTTCCATTAGTCCATTTCAATTTGTTAAAAGATAGCTACTAGGAAATCTGGCTGCCCTAGTCTACAGCATGGCGCTTTGTGGAAATAAATCTTCAGGGTCTCATGAAAAAGATGAATAACAGTAATTCCCTTTAATTCACAGTTTTGTTTTCCATAGTTTCGCTTGCTCATGGTAAACGGTAGTCCAAAAATATGAAAAATTTCGGAAAGAAACCATTCATACATTTTAAATTGCAGGTCTTTCTAAATAGCATAATGAAGTCTCAAGCTATCCTTCCCTGGTCTGCCCAGAACGTGCCCCATCTCTTCCGGCCACATGTCCACAGCAGGTGTGCCCACTGCTTACCAGTCTGCCAGGCCTTCACTCGCATCTCAGTTGGCAGACCAACTGTCCCAGGCTTCCCTGGGCTTATATTCAGATAATTAATTTTGCTAAATAATAGCTCCAAAGTGCAAGAGTAGTGATGGTGGCAATTCAGATGTGCCAAAAAGCATCTACAAAGTGCTTTCTTTTAAGTGAAAAGGTGAGACTTCTCAACATAATGACAAAAGGAAAAAACATCCTGCCTCGAGGCTGTTAAATCTGTGCTAAGAATGAATCTTCTATCCATGAAGTTGTAAAGAAAGGAAAAAGAAATGTGTGCTAAGTTTTCTATTGTCTCTCAAACTGGGAAAGTTACTGCCTCGATGCTTATTATGTGCTTAGACAAGATGGAAAAGGCTTTAAATCCACAAGTGGAAAATATGAACAGACAGGAGTTCTGATTGTCTGCTGTGGGTTCGGGATTACCTGCAGTCTCAGGCGTCCGCTGGGGGCTTGGAATACTGGCTGTGTGAATGAGGGGGGACGAGTAGGGACTTGAGGTCTCAAGGGCACTGAAAACACTAGATAATACAGCAACCATTTACAGATTTGTGTCTAAATCCAGTTTCTGTGTCTTAATATGTGTGTAAAACACAATATATCTTTTTTTTATTGTTTGGGATTCATTGAGGGTATAAAGGACTTAGGGTGCACTGATTGCATTTGTTAGGTAAAGTTCCTCTTATAATTGCATCCCGTCCCCAAGAGGTGGGCCATATAAGATTCATTTTTAAAAATTTATCTCAGCTACTTCTTATTGATACGGAATGTCTGTGCGTATGTGTGGGATTTATGTGACGCTTTGTTCCATGCACAGAATGTGTGATAACCAAGTCAGGGTCTTCAGCTACCCCTCACCTTGAGTAGTTAGCCTTCCTACGTGCTAGGGATGTCCCCTCTGCGCCAGGGATGGTTCAGGTCCTCTCTTGTGTTTTGAAATACACAATTCACTGTCATTAACTATAGTCACCCTACCCAGCTATCCAATGTTAAAGCTTATTCCTTCTAACCGTATGTTTGTACCCATTAACCTACCTCTCTAAATCTCCCCCAGCCTCACTGGAGTTGGTTTGTTTGTTGTTTATATATTAAAAAAAAAAATCCTAGCAGCTTACAGAGAGAATCAACATGAAATCAATTTGGTAGAAATCTGAAGGGCTATGCACCACTTTTCTGTTCCTCGCAAGCAGTGGAGAGCAGACTGGCTCATCTGTTTCTTGGACCTCTTCAAAAAACAGCTTTATAAATTCTGTGCTAATACATTTCCATGCAGATACCTAAATTAAGGCACAGTATAGATGAGACAAATCGGGGGGATTCTACAGAACTAGTTTATATGCTTCAAAAAACATGACGGACCATGAAAGACCAAAAGTATTTTTAAAAGGTTGGCACTATCCTAAACAGTGAATGGTAGATTTGCAGAGATAGCTATAAAGGATATGTTAGGACAATTGTCAAAATTTGAGTATGGACAATGGGTTGACAAGAGCATTATATTAATATTAAATTTCCTGATCATGATAGTTTAACTGTGGTTAAATAAAAATAATACCTTTGTTTTTACAAAGTACACACCGTATTATTTAGCATAAAAATCTGGAATATTCCACTTGTCAGATTATTTAGATAATTTACTTTAAAATTATTCAGAGAGAAAGTATGCCTGAGAGACCTGCATAGGGTAAGCACAAAATGATCAAATAAATGAGAACCACCATTTCTGGACTGTTCTCGCAATCCTACTATACACTGAAAGCATATTAAATTTACTTTATTTTAATATTGACAAATCTGTATAATAGCAATATTTAAAAATTTATTTTAAGGATAATTATAATAATTAAGGTAATTTGTATTCATATAAGAAGTAACCACAGATAACCTTCCAAATGTGCTAATTTGATTTTTTTCTTGAAACAACTCCACGATTATAAATGCCCTTGTTCCCATTTTAAAGATGGAGAAACTTTGAAACTCCAGCCCTTTTTTTTTTTTTTTTTTTTTTTTTTTTTTTAATTAAATCATAGCTGTGTACATTAATGTGATCATGGGGCACCATACACTGGTTTTATAGACCGTTTGACATATTTTAATCACACTGGTTAACATAGCCTTCCTGGCATTTTCTTAGTTATTGTGCTAAGACATTTACATTCCACATTTACTAAGTGCAGTCCTTTAGTTTAAAAGATTGCGACTTGCAGTCTTTCGTGGGGTAACTAGACCACAAATTGTGCAAATTGCCCTCATTTTGGTCACGAAAGGTGTGCTCACTAACCAGCTGCCAAGCAGTAAGAACATGGGCAGTTGGAAATCAGTAAGCAGCTCTATAATTTAGAATCAATCCTCCAAGCTGTCTTATCTCGATTTTCATAGCGTGTCATCAGTTTTTAATCCAAAGTTGCGTTCGCTTTTTCCTGGCAGGATTGTTGATGCAGGTGCAGTTTCCGGAAGGAAACAATAGGAATCCCCATTGGTTTATGCTGCATTACAAACCGGGAAGGGGGGGAAGTCAATGTTGGACAGGCAGAATTGAAAAAGTCAGGTGGGAAACAAAACTTGTTTTCATGCCTTCAAGAATTATATCAAAGAGTAGATATTTTATTTGGAAACATGTAGGTGTTCTTTGGGAAAGAAGGCCAGGAAGGGAGAAAGGTCTATAAGATGTTGTCTCCAGTGTTCTAATTTCACTAGAGTATAGGAAATGTCTTCTCGACTTGGACTGATTTTATTTTAAAATTACTTGAGCTATCTCCAATGCTTTATGTGTGCTAAAATATTTTTAAACAAATGGTGTGTTCACAGAAATAATTTGAAGACCATGGCTTTAATGTGTGCTATATGTCCATGAAAAATAAAAGACATCATTTAGGTGCCAAACAGATACAGATACGACCAGGCAGTTTACTCTTTCATTGAGCAAGTGTTTGTCAATTCAGACAGAAGCAGAAAAGCCTCGTGGCTGAAGGAATGGATTTTGGAGTCAGATTATCTGAGCTCAATTACAGATTCTATCACTTCAGAACTGATTGGGGGCAAGTTTCTTAATCTCTAAGACCTCAAACTCTTTGTTTATAAAATAGAAATAATGACTGAACCTATGAGGATAATTAAAAGTACAAATATACTTAGGAAATTAAGCCCTTCCTTCCTCCCCTGAGGCCAGTAATCAGGAGGGCAGGAAAGCATTCTTTACTATTCATTGTCTAGTATCTTAACCCACAAGAGACAGAAGACAGAATTGTCCAGACAAGGGTCAGGAGACCACATCATTGAAGATAAGTGTGACCTAAACTACCAATTACAGTTTAACAGCTGTAGCCAGAACACAGCACGTGACACCCGTCACTTAGACCCCAGCCCAACGCTGAAAACCCCGGAAGCCCCGTGTTTCTGCTGAAAGGCAGCACAGCATCTTTCAGGTACTTGTGCACGGCCCTCCTCATTGACCGGCAAATTAACAAATTTCTCTTTCCTTTTCCTAAAGCACTGAGGTTGCGGGAACAGGGTCTTCCAGCATATAAAAAAAGATGTGGGTAAATAACCCCACGTGGCATAGATAGTGTTAAAAAGCGAATGATGAAAGTGATCCCAAACTTGGGTTCCTGACGTAGGGATGCGGCCCCAGCAGCAGACCCCTCGATTCCTTTGGGTTTGCCTGTCGCAGCGAGGAGACTTACTGAACATACTCTAACAACCTTTATGTCTCTGTCGGAGACCGTAAGTCTCAAGCATCAGATGCTCTAAGAGGTTAAAATAACAGAAAACACACTCAGACAGAAACAGGCCACGGTGGGACATAATTTTGGCTAGGGTCACATTCACCTGGTGTTGCTCACTCTAAGCTGTAAAATTTCACCAATAAAGGTGTGAGTAAGTCCAGGTGAGGACCTAAGGGTACCAGTTACCCCTCTCCCATATATGTTTCTTTGGTTTATAGACTATTTTAACTAAAAGCAATTGAGAAACAGTAGATCTGGAAAAAGTTCTGTAGCTCCCTCCAACTTTCTAAAATAGAATATAAATTCCCCCCTTTGTAAAGGAAATTTGCATTTAGAAATGAAGATTCCATTTGTTAAAATGTGTTCTCACCAGGAAGAGAGCGGCTTGACCATTACTACCTGAGAAGCTCTTGTAAGAAGGTAACCAACCCTTCTCTACCATTTCTATCCCCGTCCTATAATTCGCCATCTTCAGCCTGTACACATATATAAGCCTCACCCACTTGTTTGCCTCCTTGAGTTTTCATTTCTTTGTGAATTATATGTGTAGTGGCTTCATTAAAATATAGTTTCCTAAATTTATTTCAAACATTTGGCTTGCTGATTATATTGAGTAGTTACTGCCACTTCTTTCTCAATGGACTGATTTCCTATAGAATGGTCAGAATTAATTTTGAAGAAATCTTTATCTCTAATGAGCCACATATCAAATGGTAAAGTAGTCAGTGAAGTTAAGTCCATTTTTTCCCAAGATCCTTTTGTGAGGGGATAGTATACTTTTCAATTCAGCATTTCTTATGCATTTTTATATCTTGAATTACAAATTCTGAACTTTTGGGCAGCACCTGTGGCTCAAAGGAGTAGAGTGCTGGCCCCATGTGCTGGAGGTGGTAGGTTCAAACCCAAACCCAGCCAAAAACTGCAAAAAATATATATATATTCTGAACTTTTCCCTATATTTTGCCTATTGGCATATACAACTCTGAACCTAGTAAGTCTCATTCCTTATTTCCTGCTAACCTGAGAATTATTTAAGAACTATTGGTAACCATTTCTGTTCTGCTTTGGGTATAGTTTAGCGTGAGATCTTAAAGGTTTCACTCTGCTTTAAAATTCAGTTACAGACTTTGTAGCTTCAGACAAACACATTCATTACCATTTTGTAAGAAACCCTGTTCTCCCCTTTGGAACCACTATTTGATGCCACAGGGTATGATCTGGATAAGGCCTGCTCCTTTCCCCGACCTCTGGAGCAGGGAATGACCCATCCAGGATTGCCCCCCTTTCCTAGCTGTGCTTTGCCAAAGGGTTGACATTATTGGCCTCGTCCTTTTGATTTCTGGTTTAAGGTTTAATGCATTCTGGAATCGTTCTCAAGATAAAATGGCAAAGACTTATTCACAGTTATCTTGTTTACACAAATGCAAAGAGAGGGTAATCCATTTACTTATTCATGTTTCTCCTCACTTCCCCTCACTTTCCCATCAACAAGGACCTCTCCATCACAAAACAACAGAGATTAATTCAAGCAGGAAAAAAAAATGAATTATTTAGGTGAAAGTTTGAATGTCACTTATGTTAATGAGATAATATTTCAATTCACTTAAAAATCCAGACTAAACAAATAAAAAATAAATAAAAAGAATATGATGAAGTTAGGGTACCGTGCTTATTCCTTCTTGGATCTAAATATAAACTCCACCAAGTGTGGTCTTTGCCAGTAATTAGACAACTTTTTAAAAATAAAATTCCATTGAAATAAATCCAACCCAATATGATTTTGACTTCAGTGTAAAAACTTGTTATGTAGCCTGATAAAATTCTAACATGCACTATCTTTAATCCTGGTAATTTATAATTACATAGTTTCTATACTGTGTTTAAAATGTTGCTGACTCTAATTAGCTTATGGTCAACAGTATCTTTAATTAGAAATATTGGTAATATGTCCCCCTAAGCATTTCACTGAGTGTGTTTATGGTGCCAGAATGATTATCCTAATAAACAGGATGATAAAAAGTACCATTAAGCAGAAATGAAATAGAATCCCCATCAGGGCAAAAATAATTTTTTCCACAAAAGGAGAACTTGTGCTTTAGAATAGGAACACACAACACTATTGCTCAGTAGCATTGAAACTATTGATAAGTTCAGGATTGTCTCTTTGAAATTCTGTCAATACCAAGTGATTGATATTGTGATTTAGTTCTAGCAATTGGAGGCAGGTCTAGGGTAAAGTGAGGCAGCGCTCCTCTGCTCAGGGCTGGACGGTCCCACAGGCTCACACATCGGCTGGAACACAGACCACATTCCCTGAGCCAAACAGGCCCCTAAAAACCCACCCAACCAGGGCTCCACCTGAGCTGCCCCTCCCACAGCAGAGGCCAAGCTCCAAGTGGGGCCACACTCCCACACAATGGCCCTGGCTAGCTGTGACATATTCTAGGCATATATTCAATTTTCCTTAAAAAAAAAAAATCCCTGCCTGTAGGGTGAGAAGAGCATATATATGCTGTTAGACAGGGGCCCACATGGGGCCCTTGCCTGGTCCCCCTCTCTGCTGTGCCAGAGGCTCAGATCTTCCTTCCTATCTATCAATAAACTGCATCCTGTCGCTTACTCATGGGAGTCCTCGATTCATTCTTTGAATCTCCAGGGACAAAGGAATCGTGCAGAGAGAGAGAGAGAGACTCTGGCTACAGAAGTGCCCAGAGTTACCTTAGAATACGGTCAACCCATTGACCACTAGTTCAAATGCAATCAATAACATTGCTGAAACTGACTGCAATTTATGTAATATAGAAAATGATGTGAGAACATCACTGGCTGTCTGGTGTTAATAGGAAATTCACTATTGGGGGTAGAGGGAGAAATCAGCCTGAGGGCCGTTCATTTTTGGTGTGCTTGGCAAGTGCACACATTAAAATGGGTCGTAGTTACTTATGATATTTGTACTGAGATAGTTGTGTTTATAGAAATCCTTACTTTCTAAAATATTTTAAGACATTTCCTTAGTAATTAAATTCAGCATAGGTTCTTGTATTTCATGGCACTGCAAAATGTCTAGGTACTAAAATGTCACGGCTAGAGTACATCATGCCTAGTAACACCTGTGGCCAAGTCTTGTACGGCACCAGGAAAGCATTTAAACCTAGGTATAAAATATGTTTGAGACTCTATATACCTTTTTAGATATAAAGTCATGTATGCTGAAAAACACGTATCTAGAGGGAGGTGGCGAGCCAGTGCCTGTGCTCTATGGCATGTGTCTGAAAACGAAAATCAGCAGCTTCTCGGTTCCCACTGTCGGCACCATGCTCTTGTTGACCACCTCAGGCAGTAAGATGATTCTTGACTTTCTTGGGAAGATGAGAGGTCATAGTTTACTTTCAAAATTTGTTTATAGCTATGGAAAGTCTCTCCAGACAAATCTGATAAGTTGAGAAGGATAGTGGATCTCAGGAGCCATCCCCTAAGGGACGTCAGGGCCCTGAGGATCAGCAGGGGTGACAATTAAGATAATACAGAGTGTCACTCAGGTTTTCTAAGAAAACTAGATACCCTCACATGTAAAACAGTAAAAATAATCCCTACTTTGAAGAGTTGAGAATATTCTTTAGGAGAAATCATGTAGTGTTTGGAATAGATCTCGGTATATCATAGACAAGAGGAGTAAAATTATTAAAGGAGGAACGTTATTGTTCTGTTTTATTTACTGCCATTTTCTTTGTTTCTGTGAGCATTCTAAAAACTGGGGAAAGTCCCTTCTCAAAGAAACCACTCTTTTATTGTATTGGGCAAATCTTGTTTTATTACTTTATCTTATTTTTCAGCTGTACATCTGTCTTGGTTTAAGATTTTGATTCACCTTAACACAATTAAATTTGAATAATTTTTATATTCAAAAGTGAAACAATCCCAGAGTTTCAAATAGTATTAAAACCTAAATCCCTTGGGTATTTTTGGAGGTTGCTAGAGAACCAATTTATCAATCTGAAAATGGATAAATAAGGAAAACTATCAAGGATTCAACCTTTCTCATAAAAACTGCGCCCCAAGGGAGGTTCTCTTTAGAGAGATATTCTGACAATTACAATACACGAAGAAGGAAAGATAGAAAAAAAGTGCCATTCCTTTATACTCTCCTGGCTTTTTGATTTTTCGTTTCTACCCTCCTAGGTTCACTGGCTGGTCCTTCAGATCAAATTGATCAGAAACATTAACATGTAGAAAAAGAAAATCAGGCTTAATTTTACGTCTCTAGGGGACATGTTGGTCACCCCAAGTTTGATTTAGGCAGGAAGGTAAGTTTTAATGATCTATTTCACAGCATGCTGACTATAGGTAACAATAATGTATTGCACATTTCAAAATGACTCAAAAAGTAGATGTTAAATGTTCTCACCACACAAAAGAATAAGTATGTAAGGTGTTGGTATGTTAATTCAATTGATTTAAATATTCTATATGGCAAAACATCACATTGTACCCCATAGTTATATATAATTGTTATTCGCCAATTAAATATAAAACAAAATTTTTAAAAAGAAAAAAAAAATTATGCAAAATATACAAAGCATTAATTTACAATAAATGCACCTTACAAAAAACTTGTATCTGGAATACAGAAAGAACTTAATAACTCAATAACAAGAATACCAACTATCCAGTTTTTAAAACAGGCTAGGAACTTGAGCAGGTGTCTTCCAGAAAATATTTGAATGGTTAATAGTTTTGTGAAAATACACTGATCAGTAGGGAAACACACTCTCTCACCAAAGGAGCTAGCTGGACATGTTCATTGTGAAGGCCAAGTGTACAAGACCCACAGGACCTAGGCTGGGGAAGCACATGTGATGTACAACAGGTTGGTGAGAATGCAATGCTGCACAACCACAGCAAAGACACGCAGCTTCTTACAGAGTTGAAGACACACCTGCCAAACCCAGAAATTCCATCATAGATATTCCTCAAAAAAAAAAAAATAAATAAGTAAATCAAAACATATGTGTACAGTGTCCAGTGCACACACACACAGAGCACCTTTATTTTTAATATCCCGGATTGGAAACAACTCAAACGTTTATTGCTCTGATACTCTGGGATTTTGCACGTGTACTTTCCTCTGACTTGAAAAGGGGTTAATGCTTCCTTTCAACAGGAAATCTGATCATCCTTTAGTCATAAGCCAGAATTTGCACTTTGCAAGGAAGCCATCCCAGTCCCTTCTCTTAAAATATGGGTGAGGATCTTCCCAAGTGATCATGGAGCTTTTGTACTTTGCTCCATTACATGTTTTTTCTACACAGTGCTACAAATGTCTGTTGATCTCTAAGCAATTGAGAAGTTGGACTGTTTGAAGTTTGGCTCTGATGCTGCGGTGTTTAGGACCATTCTTTCATTCAGCACAGAGTTTTCAGCAGCTGCTACATGCCAAGCAACAGGGACACAGCAGTGCATTAAACGAGACATCTGTCTGTGGCGCTCAGGACACTCTCAGGATACACAGTAAGTTCTCAATAAATATTTGATAATCAATGAATGAACATAGAAACATTTTAGAATCATTGACAATTCATAAAAAAATGGCTATACAGGGTGTCCCTAAAGTGCATGTGCAATTTAAAATAGGACACCCTGCATTTAAAATAAAATGTTAAAATGGAGCACATCCTGGCTCAGCACCTATAGCTCAGTGGCTAGAGCACCAGCCACATACACTGTCCACAATCCAACCTGGGCCACCAAACAACAATGACAACTACAACCAAAAAATAGCCGGGCATTGTGGTGGGCGCCTGTAGTCCCACCTATTTGGGAGGCTGAGGCAAGAGAATCAATTAAGCCCAAGAGTTGGAGGTTGCTGTGAGCTGTGATGTCACAGCACTCTACCAAGGGCGACAGCTTGAGGAAAAAAAGCACATCCTTTGTCTTTTTGAATTTATAGTCATTGGGGGTTAGAAAATTCATTAATATTTTTGGCCAATATATGCATATCAACTCTTTTACTAAAGTTATTCCATAAAGCAGTGTTAAAAGCATCATTCTAAATTCAATAAATTGTATTCACAAACAGTGATAAGAAGCATTCAAGCCATTTACATGAAAGTGGTATTCTGTAGGGAAAATAAAAATCTACTTGGATTATCTGCACAATTAAATTTATATAATCTATAAAACAACAAAACACGTGGAAGATATATTCAGTGCTTAGTTTTAAAGTAATCTTGAGATAATTAGGAACTCATAAATATCCTACAGAAATTAATTATACCACTAACCAGTATAAGACAGTGTGAAAAGCTACAAATGTTTCAGCATTTATCAACGTCTCTAACCTCCAGAAAGGGAGGGCCACATACACACATAATCTGCTAATAACCTTTCAGTAAACTTTAAGGTGAGTGCAATTAGCCATCTCTTATACAGTAAAATGAGATGGGCATATTTGAACTGTCTGATAATCTTCTGTTAGGGTTGGAAACTGAATTCCAACTATGTGTCTTTAAACTGTGTGTCTCCTTTAGACCCACAATCTATGCTTCTGTGGATGCCATTCTGTGAGCTGCTTTGACCACTTGACACTTTATTTTAGAACTGGCACTTTTTCTCTCTTTTCTGGAGAAAAGTGATATCCTGCAAAAATATTAACAACTATTTTATGGCAGGAGAAGTTGAGGCCAAAGAAGATTAGGAAATATTAGATTAAACAAAATTAAAATAGTTAATTTATTGAATGAATTCCAGAATCCTTATTATCCTGACATATTACTGATTCTCAAATAAAGGAAAAAGGCATATTTCATTTTTCATTCAATCTATAGAATGTTTTTCTAAACTTACCACAAATTATCCATAAAACTCAATTTCCTGTTCATTTGCAAAATTCCTATGTAAAAAATATTGAACAGAAATCTTTTACCATACCCAGTCTTTTCAGCATATGCTACATTTGAGCTTTAAAGGATATAGTTTTATGGCTTAAACAGAAACCTTTTTTCTTTAAAGGGCCAGACGGGAAACCTTTTTGTGGGACATGTGGTCTCTGTCACGTTGTACCCTGAAAGCAGCTATGAACAATAAATAAATGAATGGCATGGTTATGTTTGAATAAAACTAGTTTTCAAAAACAACAGTTGGTATATTTTTCCAGTCTCCATTTTAGACAGTGGAAATAGATTCCAAAATAAAAACAAAAAGAAAGAAATTTAAATCTGCTGTGAGAAACTGTATCAAATTATGCACTGAAGGCTAAGAATAAATCAATTATAGTTCTATTTGATTCATATTTATGGCCTTAAAATAGAACTTTTAAAATCAATCATAGTGTTTGGCTGTAAGAGTGATAATTTCTTACAAACATAGGTCATTTGAGAATTTCTTACAAACATAGGTCATTTGTATCTTTAGCTACTGGTCTTTTCTGAATTCCATAAAGAAAGAACAGATGGCAAAGTTTTATATTAAACGGTTATATATTCTAATATATTGATTACACAGGCTTTAAGAATGTATATCACTATCTCAAAACATCATTTAAAAAAGCACAAGACAGAAAGATGCTGGTCGACTAATGCTTATTTCACAAGCATGAGGATTTTTGCTCAGACCACCAGGCAAGTGTTTACCCTCAAACTCTTCAATTTTTAAGCAGGTATGAAATCACATCATACTGTTTCATGAATCATTTTGAAATGCTTTCTTCATGTTTGGCTTCATTTATTTATCTATTTTTAGCCAGGACTCTTTCCTTGAACCATTTTCAGTGCTTATCCAAACAGCATGCTTTTATCCTGGAAGGTGGAAAAATTCAAGAGTCCCTCAGTCCTCCAAAGTGCTCCCCCTCCTGCGGTGCTGACGTCCTAAATTAAGAGCTTCCACTGAAAGTGGTTACAACACTTTATTAAAGATAGGCCATGGCACAGCAGTTAGTCCAAGAGCAGGGCAGATGAGCGGTATGGTAGGAAGAGGGTTAATAGGAAAACTAGGGCACCCTGGACCATCCTTTGAAGAAAGCAGGCTCATCACACTTACAGGAGGCCTCACTGTCCCAGCCCTCAGGTCGCCTCAGCCTCCGCCCGCTGCTGCCCTCACTCTCCCAACCTGCTGTCACTGTTCCTTGAAATAAGACACAGTCACATGGAAACGTTTACTCTGAGCTGCTTTGCATCTTGTCCACATCTAATGCTATAACTCAGTTACCTTCCAAGATTAAAAAATAATTTTAGTCGTTTAAGCCATGTTATTTATATCTTCTGTAAGCTCTTAAAAAATTAAAACACTATCTATACTTATTTTAGTTCTAAAATATTATCCTAATAGGAATTCAGTAAACAAATGTATATCTTCCCTGGTAAACACATACAATCTACCACCAACCCCTCTACTAGCTCAGTGTAGCATTCTACAAAGTTTAATTCCTGGCACCCTTTGATTACATATGTTACTCAATAATTTGGATGGCAAATATAAAGCTCTCTGTATCACGGCCTTGATGACAGGAGCTATGTACTCAGACAAAACTTTGAGGAGGATTCACATAGATGAGAGACTTATGATATGAATTGTGGACAACTCTCACTGGAATCCATAGGAGTTATGTACAAATGCAAACTCCATCAAAAATAGAAAGGTAGATAAGAAGTCAAAATATGGAGCCACCAAATTTGGAGAGAGTCTGCAATCTGGATCAGACTCACTAATTATAACTGTTTAGAGTATGTGGCAGATACTTCCTAAGCACTTTGCATATATATTAACTCCTCTATTCTTTACAGCATGCCTATGAGCTAGCTGGAAGTAATTAAGGAAGATCATTTTACTGATAAGAAAAGAAAAGTACAGACAGATTAAGTAACGTGCCCAAGGCTGCAATTAATTAAGCAGTGGTTCCAGAATTTGGACGCAGGCAATATGTCCATGGAATTCTCAGTCTCAATCCCAAAGAGTCCTGAAGTTCACTTGTGCATTCACTCGGGCCACTGTTGACCCAAGGGCCTGTTCTCAAGTGGTAGAAACAAGTTGCACTCTTAAAAATATGTAGAAAAAACAAACAAACAAAAAAAAAAAACATTTAACTAATTACATAATAAAATGTATAGTAATGTGGACTTGTTGCAAAGATGGATTTCAACCTGTAAAGTTAAAATTACTAATAATTAAATGCCAATTTCTATGTAGAAAGTGCCTAAAGGATATCCACTTCTAGCCATAATGGAGTTACAGTCATAGGATTAGTCTTCCTATTGTAAACAACTGAAAACTGGAAAACCATTGTTTTCAGACAATGAAATACTTTGAAAACTGAGGAAAGGCAAGCCTGATGATTGTCCAAGCTTTCTGCCTACAGACACTTTCCAGTTCTGCTGAGCTGAAAAGACAGATACCAGAGTTCATGGAAGCTATGACTGCTTTATTAGGCCTGGCCCAGGGTGAACTAGTGTCAAGCAAGTGGCTGAGGGTGGAGAGAGGGAACTGAATTGTAGTTAGGAACCAAATTGCCTGTGGGAACATACACAGAATGGGTTTCTAGGGACCGTTCACTGACCTAGGGCTCATTGCCAGCTAATTAGCATAGCATGGGTGGGGCTTTCTTGAAGAATTCTAGGGAAGAGGCGTGTGTAGGAAGGGCATGTAATACAGACAACCTGTTGTGTAATGTGTTGCCTAATCTGTTATGTAATCCCAATAGCCAATCACACTCCATAACAAGGCCAGGTATGGAACCACTGCCAAGGAGCACAAACTGAGGAGACTGCTGGCATTCATAACTAAGGGAACATCTGTTAGAACAAAGCACAACGTACCTCTGAAGAAATAAAACAAAATCCACATATGTGACCAAGTAACATTCACACGGATTAGTATCTAACAAAAATAATAGAAATACGGGGAAGCAGAAAAATGTAACATGTAACCAGGAGGAAAAAAAAAAAAAAAAACTTCAAATGAGAAATAATAAATTAGTAGGCAAAGACTTTAATAAAAACCACTATTATAAATAACTTCAAGGGTTTAAGACAAGATGAACAGACTGAGCAGAGAAATAAAAACTATTAAAAAGATATGAGCCTCCTGAAACCATAAAGCACATAATGAGAGAGGCTAACAGTAGATTAAAAACTGAATAAGAGATCAGTAAATCTAACTTCATAATAATAGAAGCTATCTAAACTGAAGCATAGTAAAATTAAAAAAAGAAAAGTTAATATATAAGAACCAAACCTCAGCTGTCTAACATACACAAATTGTAGTCCCAGACTTTCTAGTGGTGAGGGAAGGAAGAAACATATTTGTACATAAAAATGTCTGGAAAATGTCCAGAGCTGATGAAAATATAATAGTGCCCAAACCCTAAGGAGCTCTGTGTGGCATAAACACCAATACGACCACACTAAGCCATATCATAATCAAATTGGTTGCCACCAACAGTAAATAACAAATTCTTAAAAGATCCCTGAGTGAAAAAGCTGCATGCCCCATACAGGACAACAGAGATAAAAACAATTTATCAGAAACAATGTGAGACACAAGTCAATAGAACAACATCATTGAAGTGCTGAAATAAAATTAAGAAAAGAACACATTTTATAGTAAAAACATCCTTTAACATTAAAAATAGAAAAAAACATTAACAGAAAATAGCAACTTTCATGGGAGAAACAACAGAATTGATCACCAGTAGACTTGTGCTACATGTGATGTTAAAGGAAGTTCTTTAAACTGGAAGAACAAGTTACCAGACGAAAACTCAAAGATACGAAGAAGAATGAAGAAAGTGAGCACTGATAACAACGCAGGTGCATACAAAGCACCTGTACTCTTCCAGGTCCTTTAGAAGATACTTGGCTGTATTATAATGATTACAATACATAGTCTTGTCTATAGCAGTTGCTGAATTGTACCTTTTATAAATGGCATAAAAGATGGTGGGGGAAATGGAAGTGTATCGTTTTAAAGTTTTCACATTACATAAAGTGGCATAATTTTACTTAAATGTAGACTGAAATGATTTGAAAATGCATAATGTAAACCAAAGAACGACCTCAGAGGGTAAGGCAGAAAAAGAACCTACAGCTAATAGGCCAGCAGAGGAGGTAAAATGAATGCCAAAATATAATAAAAGAGGAAAAAAGGAGCAAAATGCCAATGGGCAAAATAGGAAATCATAACATGGTGAATGAAAGCCAGACATGAAAGTTTAGGTTAAGTGTCAGTGAGAATAAGACACAAATTAAATGTCAGAGCAGGTAAAGAAACAGGACCCATTGTACTTGTGTATCATCTACACAAAACCTTCTTAAAATACACAAATTGTCAAAGGCTTTCAAAAGGATGGAGAAAGCCGCAGTGATATCTATCTCAGACAAAGTCAGCTTCAAGGCAAGAAGCGTTAGTGGGGGGTAAAAAGGACATTTTCTAACGATAAAGAGGTCAATTAATCAAGATGATCTAACAACCTTATTTGTATATATATGTAATAGCAAAGCTTCAAATCACAGTGCTAACAAAGAATTAAAGAATACCCAAATAAATGAAGAGATTTCGCAGGTTGATGAGTTGGCAGATACAACACTGTAATCCTCCCCAAAGAGCTCTGTTATATTCAACACAATCCAATCAGAATTCTACTATGCTATCGTATAGAGATTGACAAGTTTATTTTAAAATTTATATTGAAACTTACAGGACCTTAAAGATCCAACATAATTTTGAAAGAGAAAAACCCAGAATACTAACATTTCTTGATTTCTAGACTAACTACAACTCTGCTATAATCCAGTGAGAATCAACAAACAGATCACTGGGACAGAATAGCAAACCCATAATAAATAAACCCACACATTCAATGATCAGCAATGGCACCAAAGTCAATCAATCAAAAAATAATTTTTTTTGGTCAATTCCTGTTGACCAACTCAACTTTGTCTTTACCTCACACCACGCATAAAAATAATCCCTTAAGGTAAAATAATAAAACACTACAACTTTTAGAAGAAAAAATAGAAAATATTTCAGGACTGTGAAATATCTTAGCTATAAGATAAAAAAATGAATAATAAAAGACAAGTGTATAAATGATCTTTAGCAAAAACATAAACTTCTAATTTTTAAGCAAAATAGTAAAGAATGTGAATTCCAAGCTGCAGATTAAGTAGAAGAAATTTGCAATGTGAATATCTAACAAGTTACTTGCATCTGAAATATATAAAGACCAATTCAAAAAGAAGAAAAATTATAAACATATATACTGAACAAAGTATAACAGTAGATCCTTCTATAATAAATATAGCCAATAAGTAGATTAAAAGATTGTCAAAATCATTCATTATCAGAAAATGAAAATTAAGTCTATTAGCAGAGTCAAATACACACACCGTGGAACGTTAAAATAAAGACTGACATTACAGGTGTTCAAGGATGTAGAGCAAAGGGGCTCTTACCTGCTACCAGAGGGAATCTAACATAGAACAACCACTTTGGAAAACAGAGCGGTGTTTTCTTATTAAGTTAAACATACACTTATTATATGACCCAGCAATTCCCCTCTGAGTATTTGCTAAAAGAAATGAAAACCTATGTTTACAAAAAGGCTTGTAAATGAACACTTGTATTAGGTTGATTCATAACAGCTCCAAACTGGAAACGGTCCAAAGTCAATCAACAAGAGAATAGATTAGCCAGCTGTGGTCCCTGTCTACACACAATGGCATGTCCTCCGCAAAAATCAGAAACAAAGTAATGACAACACAAGAACGAAGATGAATTTTAAACCATGCTACACTGAAGACGCCAGACACAAAAGAAGATACAACTACATAATTCCATTTATATAGAGTTCTAGAATGGACAAAATAAATACATATTAATGCAAGTTAGACCGACAGTTAATTAGTTGGTGGTGGAGTGACAGGAAAAGAGCACAAGAGAACTTTGGGGTGATAAAAATGTTTCTTATTGGCTCGGTGCCCACAGCACAGTGGTTAGGACGCCAGCCACATACAGTAAGGGTGGTGGGTTTGAACCCAGCCCCAGGCCAGCTAAACAACTGCAACAAAAAAATAGCTGGACGTTGTGGTGGTTGTGGCTACATGGGAGGCTGAGGCAAGAGAATCACTAAAGTCCAAGAGTTTGAGGTTGCTGTAAGCTGTGATGCCCGACACTCTACTGAGGGTGACATATTGAGACTCTGTCTCAAAAAAAAAAAAAAAAAACACTGTCATAAACAAAATAAGAAACTTTTTTTTTTTTGAGACAGAGTACAGTGTGCTTAATTTGTATAATTCAGAGTTTTAGAAGTCTAAGATGCATTCCCTATCTTACCAGTAGCTTTCATAATAACCTTGAACATAATGAAATTTACCACCAATAAATCTTATACTGAAAAAAATTATTTATATTTGACAAACTAAATGTATTTTACATTTAAAATGGTGTGTCTTATTATATAAGTTATTTCTCAATAAATTTGACAAAAAATATTTATGGGATGGGTAATTCTAGCTTTGATTCATTCCGTGTGAAAAATTTCATCTGATTTTGGTTGGCTGCACATTCAAACGGAGTCCAGTAATTAGCAGTCTGAGTCAGCCTGAGGGGAAGCAGCGACGCAGGCCAAGAGCCAGTCCTGCCAATGTCCACCCACAAATGCGATATCATGTACAGCTCTGTGTCATAGTTTAGGAGGGCACTTCACTTGGGGAAATGATGGTGTTCATAATGAGGGCTCTTAAAAAGAATGTCCAGGGTAATTGATTTACTTTTAGTCCAGGAAAACAGGAGCGTAGTTGAGATCTTTTGGCTGTACTAAAATTCTGGCAAGTTAATGTGGTGGTGATGTCTCCACACTACATGGATAACCCCTCCTTCTTCACTGACAGAATGGCAATTTTATTGACGGTAGCTAAGGCCAGCGAGACAAACGCTGGGGAGCCCTTTCAGGAAGACCCTTAATAGAGCAGGCGGAGGAGTGGAAGGGAGCCTTCCTTCTCCCTGCAGCTGGAGTAGGGAAAGTGATGTCCCAACCATAAGGAAAAGACACCTTCAGGAGACTGAGTTCATGTGAAGCCTGCCATGAGACCTCACATTTTGTGCCATAAACAATCTCTTATTTGGACAAGTCTACTGTTAGGAGTTTCTGGTTACACTCAGAAAGATACAAAGCTCTGTTACCAGATAGTCATGAAGAAGGGGCAGAGATGTTTATTTTGACTCCAGAAGGCAGAGGGTGAGCAAGGCATCTGGATGGTGGAATGAAAAATTTAATAGTAGAGTATTACAGAAACTGAATGGGCTTGCTCAGACAAAATATGCATTTAGTGACCCCTTCTGAATGATGGCAGTTCAGCAGAGTCTGAGGGCCTCTGCCAGCCATATGAAATGAGGTCTCCCTTGAAACCATGGGTAAGAAATTATGCAAGCTAATTCCCACAGATACTATGGTTGAACTTTTCATTTTTTAAAAAAGAATAATTGTATTTGCTTATTTCATGTTTTGTAAGAATTTGACCTAAGGAAATAGAACTCCTTTAATTGAGTGTGGTAATATGTCTTCTAAAAATTATTGGGAAACTAGAAGGAACATCTTTTGAGGGTGTAGCCTTTCCAAAGGTCACACAGAACTTCCAGGTAACACAGATTTTGGAAGATGAATGACAGCCATTCTAGTGGTTATCAAATTCTTTCCAAAGGATTTGGGCTCACACAGAACAAATTCTAAATAATACCATCCAAAATATTAATTGACAGTCTCTTTAGAATTCTAAATCCAGCATTTTATAAAGCATTACAAATGGAGGGTAATTAGGGTGCTGGCCGTATACACCTAGGCTGGCGGTGTATTAGATCCTGGCTGAGCCAGCTAAGACAACAATGCCAACTGCAACAACAACAACAACAACAACATCATCATAGCTGGGTGTTGTGGCGGACACCTGTAGTCCCAGCTACTTCGGAGGCTGAGGCAAGAGAATTGCTTAAGCCCAAGAGTTTGAGGTTTCTGTGAGCTGTGACCCCACGACACTCTACCTAGGGTGACAGCTTGAGACTGTCTCAAAAAAATAAATAAAATAAAATATAAATTAAGATAAAGCTAAATACAAAAAAAAAAGTGAATTATTGCAAATGACTATACTTAATATAATTTGAAATTTTGTTAACTATGGTCTGAGCCAAATCATCCTTTTGGGATAATTTCTGCCACACTCTCAAACTACTGTTCATCATATAACGGCAAATATAGCTAATGATTCTCACTTTTAATCAACAGACTTGTCAGACATTCTAACGACCCTGATATAATATTATGACACTCGGGGGACTGAGAGCAAGGCTTCTCTACTTGCTTTCAGTTTAAAGCAAAAGGCGGTTCTCCAAAGCTGGCAGCCTTTCTCCTTCATGTTCTGAAAGCCTCCTGAAATTGTCAGTTTGCGTTCTCTGTACTTTCATTGAAGTAATGCAAGAAAAAAAAAAGTCACCAGCGCTGAACTCACAGCTGTAGGGCACCTGTGGCCTTCTGAATCCTTCCGGGCAGATTTTTGACTGAATCCAAGTTTTTAGAACAAATCCTCTTAATAACTTGTTTTGTCCTATGAAGTTTGGATTCAACAGAGGAGCTGCGTTTGAGGATCGGGAGGGCCACACACGCCCTGAAGGCCATAGGTCTCCCACATTCCACCTATGAGGAAAGCTGGAGAGGGCAAGGGACTTGTGAAGCCCCTCATGAAGCAGCAGCAGAGCAGGTGTACGGGCTGCAAGGAGCGCTGGGGACGCCAGTCGTCCTGCTCCGACTTAACTCGTAAGTGGATGAAGCCATTTTTATATAATCTCCCCATTTATCGGCAGTAATTCTCAATTCTAGTCATTTCTCCAACCATTAGAGAATAAGATAAGAGTCATAGTTAATGATGATAATAATTTCAATTTTATAAAGGTTTTATGGTTCACAAACATATCTTATCAAACAAGTTTATAGTATTTTGTTTTCTTATATCAGGGGCTTTAAAAAGAACAAGAACCAAAAATACATTTTATTAAAATTTCATATTTAAAATCATAGGTAAGAAAAATGAAATATCTTTCCCATTATCTTTGTTCTCTTACATAGTAACCAGACAAATGACTTCCTAGAGAAACGGCTAGAATCGCATAAGAGAAAACTTCTTTTTTTTCCCATTTCCTTCAGGGTTTGACGATGAACTATGAGTGAATATTGGAATAATCATTCTTTCATCTTTTGTAGTCGGGCTGACTTTGTCCAGTGGCAACATGATCAGACAGGCAGTTCTCAGACGACATGTGACAATGTTAAATTCAATCTAGCAAGCAGCACTTCAATTTCACACTCATGGTAGTTGGATTAACCCAATTATTTTTTGGAGGTTAAGGGAAACTTTTACATTTGCAGGAGAATACCATCCTTTAGAAACCAGAAAGTAGGATTTGGTTATTTAAACAGTGTTTTATGAAGGCAGAAAGATCAGTTAATATTTATTAAATTTTGGCACACAATCAGATGGAGGGTTTAGAAATAAGTAGACACGATTCCCTAATAACGCCCTCTGGGTCTTCACTTTGAGCCTCAGAAATGTGTGAAACTTGAGGCTTTCAAGTAGCACAACTGTCAGGTAAAATAATACCATTGTACCAGTTCCAGACTCTTGGTTCCTGCACAAAACCCCTGCTACACTCACACACATGCACACACTCGGACCTGCTAATTTATATGTATCTATACCTGCTGCATATATACATATATATACACATATATACACACCTATTACATGTATGCATATGTGTGGGCATATCTCTATACCCACCGTATTACATAGATAAGTTACACATATATACAGTTATGTAACATTTTAGTCAATTACAGATCACACATATGAGAATGGCCCCCAAACATTATAAGGGAGCGGAAAAAATCCTATAACCTAGTGATGTAGCTGCTGTAATAGTAACAACAATTTTTTTATAAACTTAGCACAGCCCAAGATGACAGTTTTATAAACTCTACAGCAGTGTGCAGTGAAGTGCCAGCCCTTCACACTCCCTCACCACTCACTGACTCACCCAGAGCGACTTCTCTGGTGTACCATATTTATCTTCTATACCATATTTTTACTGTCCTTTTCTATGTTTAGCTATGCCTAACATTGCATCATAATTGCTGAGAATATTCAGTATGATAACGGGCTGTACAGGTTTGAACCTAGGAGCAATAGAACATACCACGTAGCATACGTGTGTGGGAGGCTCGGTTTGGGGAAGTGCGTTCTGTGATGTTCACACAGTAACAAAACCAACGCATTTCTCAGGAAGTATCCCTGTCCTTAAGTGAATGCACGACTGCATTTGCTACATAAATGCATGTATATAGGTTATACACATATGGTATATGTAAAAAAGCATATATCCATGTATACACAAAAAGCATCTCTACACCAAAAGCAAATATTCAAGTTTATAAAATACAACATTTTCACTAAAATTGTTTTCAAATTTATCAGACTACATTTTGTTAAATTATAAACTCCATTTAAAATATATCAAGGCCTCGTTCTTAATGTTAAACATATTCTATGTTCCTTGTGTCTCAGACAATCTGAGGTCATCCAGTTTCAAATGTTCCGTTTCATCATGCTCAGAAGCACGAGACTCACACACCCAGTGACTGGTTTGAGGGCTGAGAGGGACAGCTAAATAGGACTGTACTGAGAAAGATGGCTATCACAGGTTATCTTGACTTGATGGAATTAGAAACACTCATAAAATCTAATTTCATATGAATTTATCAGAAAATGCTTTAGGTCATGGCTAATCTCATCTTTTTGGAAATGGAATATGATTTGGTATCGAGAGATTCTGTTATGAGTGCCATTTACTAGTGATGTGTCTTATCACAATTTATTAAAACTCTATGAAAGAAGATCAGCAGCTAATTTTTTTTAATTATCTGCAATATTTTATTTCCTTTTACAAACTTTGAAGCAAGAACAAAGAAAATAGTAACAAACCTGTTCATTTTTGTTACCCAGTCTTTGTTTACACCATCACATCATGTAAACTAAGTTTTTCTTTTAATTTTAAAATATTGTAATTAATAATATAAAATCAAAGATAACACTGTTGGTGCTAATTTGTCTGTGTGTCCCTGACTGCTGTGACAAGGTTTCCAGGTCCTTTCTATGTATGAATTGTTAGATGAGCCCCGCCATCTCTTTCTCTTTGCCCTTCCCCTCCAGAGACTCAGTTTAATTGCTCTTCACAGACAGACATTCCCAGTCACCAACTACACGTTGATCATGTTCAGTTTTCTGTTTTTCCACCTTATTTATTCAGGAGTATCTCACATGCCTATCTCCTTGATTACCACCTGCACAGCCCCCAGAATATCAATCTTTCAGATCTTTTCTCAATTGAGAATACATCCAGGTGAAAATCTCCAGGAGAAATATCCTAGCCTGTTTCTCCTCTTTGGTTTATCACGTCAGTATATGACATCATATCAGTATATGACATCACGTCAGCATATGACATCATGTCAGTATATGACATCACATCAGTATATGACATCCCATCCATTAACTGTCACCATCCATGAACCACAAATTTCAGAACAGTTCCTAACAACTCTACTTAGTCATTTATTTTCTTTTTTTAATTCAAATCCATTTATTTCTAATTTTTGTGCCCATGTTTTAGAATATTATTATTTTAATTCTATTTGAAAATTTAAGCATTACATTTTAGCAGCACCAATTAATTGAGATGGTCTTACTCTTTCCATGGATAAAATCCTGATCCTCTGCTGCTTCCTGGGGTGGTGTTGCAATAAGTGACTGGTATTGCTCTTTTAATTTGTTTTTTAAGATTATTGTACTTTTATCTCTTTTTTTTTTTTTTTTTTTACATGAGTTAATTTTTATGTCCAAGCACAAGGATAATGAAATATATTTTCCATGCAAAATATTGAGGCAATGGCCAATCTTCGGATATCTGCCACCCCACAAACAATAATAAAGATAATTTTATCAAACAAAGTGTTTGCAAAAATTAACCAAAGTATTACAATTATATAATCTGTAAGAACGTATGTGAATATTACTTTTATATTAATATATAAAAACAAATTAGTATTTTTTCATCACCATAGTTAGACTACGAATATATCTTTCTCTATATGCTATAAACTATAGAGAAATTACTGAAAACATTCATTGAAAAATTTATTACCATACATATTTGCTTTGCTTTTCTCCTTAAAAACAGTGTTAATTATATGGAATGAAATATGTCATCCATCCAACTGGATTGGAATATCGTTCATTCAACTGTCCCAGAATGAATTCCCAAATAATGACAGAAGTAGATCATGTGGGCAGAAGTCCTGCAATATGACACATAATTCTCCTTTAGCAATTTAAGAGAAAGATCATTTTAGCATGCTAAAAATATCATATTTTCCAACAGGAAGTGTTGAGACAGTTGGAAACTGGGCATTTAGAACACTGAAAGAGGCCCTGAGCGAGGTGGTTTCATGACCCCAGGGATCTTCATTCTGATGGCCCTTCGCCTTCCTCTTGTCACTTGATTGCTGAGAGCTCGCTTTCTTCCATGACCAGTTATCAAAGGCAATGCTATGCATTTTTGTAACTGATTATGCCACATTTGGGAGGAAAAACACGTTTTGTGTTGTGCTCAAGTCTTCATTTGTTACTTGGAGGTGTGGGATTTGGGCTGGGAACAATTCACAAGAAAAAGCATGGTGGCTGGACTGTCAGGTGAACATTTGCCTCACTGGGTTGGGAGCGCACACAAATGATATGGAGGAAAACCAAGTGCACCTCCCACCTCTGGAAATACCTTAATTCAAGTCAGAGAGAACAATCTTCTGGCATCTTCATCAGTTGACAGATGACAGCTCAAGCTCTGAGTCTCATTAATACTGTCAGGGGCATGTCTTTATTAGCGTTATTAGGACATTTTAGTTTGTTGATTTCAAAATAAAATAATTTCTTAATCTAGTAATTTACTCAGATTCCCAAGGCAGATATCAATTCTATAAAAACAAATGAAAAATATGAAATGCTATCATGACTACATAAAAATACATGTAAACTGATTATTCTAAACCAAGGTAATTAAGTTAGAAACATAAAGAAGAAAACGATCGAATGTCAAAACTAAACCAAAAAAACAAAAAACAAAAAACAAACAAACAAAAAAAAGCAATGTGTAAGTACCTAGAAAGGGAGATAGAAAGTAAGGCTACACATGGTAGTGTTGAAGTAGGTAAGATCAATAACCAAGCTTGGCGCCTGTAGCTCAGCGGCGAGGGTGCCAGCCACATACACTGGGGCCAGCGGGTTCGAACCCAGTCTGGGCCTTCCAAACAACAATGACAACTACCACAACAACAAAAATAGCTGGGCGTTGTGGCGGGTGCCTGTAGTCCCAGCTACTTGGGAGGCTGAGTCAAGAGAATCGCTTAAGCCCAAGAGTTTGAGGTTGCTGTGAGCTATGACACCACGGCCCTTGGGACAAAGTGACACTCTGTCTCAACAACAACAAAAAAAAGATCAATGATCAATTTTGTATTGCCTACTTCTACGAGCTTTCTGAAAACCAGTCATTTTAAAACTTAACTGCACTTGGGAGTTTTGTGGGTCATCAGGGGTGCACATGTCACTTCCTAAAGTTCTTCTTCATTTAATATTTCTGTGAGCTAAGCCTCCCTGCTGGCCCTATGCCAGTTTGCTATTGGGTAACCTCTGGCATTTGCCAGGACTCGCTCCTGCGGCCCTCCAGCTTCCGGCACTAAGGGCTTCCTATTGCTCCTAACTTCCTGATTGGGTTTCTTCACCATCCTCTATGCTTGCCACCATAAAATCAATCCCCTATATTATACTTCCTTTGTTTAAAATACATAAAATATATTATTCCTTGTGGGCCATTACCTTGATTGATACAGCTACAAAGTCATCGATGTTTTATGCCAAGAGGACAGAAAAATGCATCATCAAGTACGTTGCTTTGCCTCTGCCAGAATCTCAAGTCAGGCATATGAGCCATTCTATAGCTGGGTGTTTGTTGCAAATGCTGAGTAACAAACTTGTTAGCAGGAGTGATGGCCTATTTTCAGGGTGGCTACTAACTAAGAAATGATACCCAATAAAGAAAAGGGGAAAATATATAGGGCAATTGTTTCTCATGGGTTAAGAAATAATTTTCTCTTTAATTATGTTTTTTGACCTATCTCTGAATGATCCTTATCTTTAACAGAGAATAAATGAGAAAAATAAAGCAGCAGAATGTTGGCAGAAGTCTAAGCTTGATTTTCTTATGGGGAAAAAAATCCCTCTCTTCAATAACATCTTAGTTTTCCATGAGAAATGTAACCAACTTAACATGAGTCAAGCCTAAATAATACAGCAGCGCAGCCTGTCACTTTTCCTCCATTGATTTTTGTGACCTATTCCTTAGTGTAGGGGACTTCTGTCATTTTTCAGAAGAAGAAGAAAATGGACTCCATGTGGATGGAAAGATGTCTATTAAAGTAAGCCAAGTGGAATAAAAAATACTGAGAAGAGGATATAAAAATGTTTAAAGGATGATTTTTCTTTTAAAAAGAGAAGGTTCCATCACTCACTGAGAGGTAAGAGAAATGATTGACTGGGAAAGCAGGATGCTTTGAAAGTTCTGCCAGCAAAGAGACGTGGTGCTGGACAGAAGCATGAGCTCAGGGGCCCACCCAGGCCCCCCACAGGGATCCACCCAGGCCCCCCACAGGGACCACCACTTCCACATTCTGCCCTGAGAAGGTTATTAGCAATAGTAATGAGAGTAACAGGAACTCCAGATTTCCTCCATGTTACAGACCCTTACTACACATCACAATAAGGCTCTGTTTCCATTGTGGCTTCTAACTATTGCTCAGGGCTCTGCCTAGTTTTTCTTCCATAACACAACCACTCGAGAGCTTCACGGCTTACTAGGTTTGTTTCATATAAATCAAATGATATTTTTTCCCCTTGGGGGAGATGGTAATATACGCAAGGGACATTCCTTGCAAATATCTACTGCGTATCATTTTAAGGATTTCTGTCTCCTCAATGGCTTGAAGGGATTTTCTTTTCTTTTTCTCCACATTTACCACCCATTGTCTGCACCCCTGTAGTAGGTGCAGGGTGAGTCATTTACTCCTTAATTTACTACTTGAATATTATTTTTAAGTTCTCCTCTTTGGTTTCCAAGGCCCTCTTTCAAAATGACCTTATATCTTTATTAAAACTGTTCGTTGTTACCCTGAATATGGAGTTTTCATGCAATCAGGAAGGCTGTTCTCACCACCTTCAAAATCTCATCCTCCCCCTACTTGGCTAACACTCCCCCTCCGAGGAGCTAACTTTTGGTTATTTCTCTATGCATTTGTCAAGGTCTTGTTAAAGTTTCACTGTCACTTTGGGAACACTTGTAGAAGCTACTCATCAAAACTAAACTGCTCCTTATGCTCTGTTCAGTTCCGAGGACAGCAGGGACAGCTGCCACTGACTGAACCCACCCTGGAAGCTGGCGCTGTGCTGAACTCTCTGTTCACAGACATCTTCCTAGCTGTTTTCTGAAGGAGGTGATGCTGCTATTATTGTTACCATCACCTTACAGGTGAGGAAACCAAATATTTCTGTGTGTAAATAAGATTTCTAATTTCACAGTAGCTAATGAAACTAGATTATAAATCTAGCTTTCCAATGTCCAAGCCAGAACTCAGGAATTTGGATACACTGCCTCACTTGATGTGCAGTCAGCCTGAGGAGTCAGTAAAGGGCGTTGTTATTATGTGTGGCATTATGTGTCCTCTTCGTCTTACATGGTGTATAAAATATTGAGCTTTATGTACTTGCTGGTCCAGTATTTGAACTGATATCTCATTTCACAGCCAACATTTTATTGTGCCCGTTAAGTCAGCTGCACACAAAAATAGTATATGCAGCCATGGCTGGTGACGTGTGCATGTAGTGCCAGCTACTAGGGAGGCTGAGGCAGGAGGACAAGTTCAGCCAAGGAGTTTGAGCTTGTAGGGTGCTATGATCACACTTGTGAATAGCCATTAGACTCCAGCCTGGGCAACGCAGTGAGACCCCATCTTAAAAAAAACAAATACAAGGAAAAAAGAAAGAACCAGTACACACAAAGTTTAAATAATTTGAATTGAATGGAAAAAGTTAAACTAATTTCATGTTGTTAAAAACTGAAGTCTTAAGTTAGAATATAGGAAAAAAAATGTGATAGACTCACCCCTAAGTGGGAATGATCAACATTGTTTAAAAAGTGTCATAACTTCATAATTAACCAGATTCTGAAAAGAAAATCAAAACTACTTTGAGATATCACCTAACCCCAGTAAGAGTAGCCCACATAACAAAATCCCAAAACCAGAAATGTTGGCGTGGATGTGGAGGAAAGGGCACACTTCTACACTGCTGGTGGGAATGCCCACTAATACGTCC
>CAUYPK010023107.1:0-44580 GCA_963574355.1 Loris lydekkerianus
AACCACCTTCCACTTTACCCCCTCCCTTGTCTGTTCCAGCACACCAGAGCTCAGTATATCTAACCACCTTCCACTTTACCCCCTCCCTTGTCTGTTCCAGCACACCAGAGCTCAGTATATCTAACCACCTTCCACTTTATCCCCTCCCTTGTCTGTTCCAGCACACCAGAGCTCAGTATATCTAACCACCTTCCACTTTACCCCCTCCCTCATCTGTTTCAGCACACCAGAGCTCAGTATATCTAACCACCTTCCACCTTTCCCCCTCCCTTGTCTGTTCCAGCACACCAGAGCTCAGTGTCACCAGCTCTCAGTACATCTAACCACCTTCCAGGTGATTTCTCTGCACCTTTTTCATCTCTATTTTTATTGTTACAGTTGTTCATTTTCAGTCCTATTATAAGCTGTGCACTGATTGTTGCAAGTTTGAACATGTAAGATTTGCTCAAATTGTCCTTGAATCAGGCAGCACCTAGCCCTAGGTGATTTAATTTCAGAGTGGATTAGCTTCATTTTTCTAGCCTCAGAGAATGAGCTCACACAGGCTGGGCTTCAGAGACCAGATCTTCAGCTCAGTAATTTCAGAACCCTGAGCACAGGTCCGTCCCTCTTCACATCTCAGAGCTACTGAAAACTTGGATACCACCTGTTTAACCAGGGGAGTGAAGGTGACATCACAAAGCACGTCCCCGTGGGTGGTCTAAGAGGGTGGCCCCCTGGGACATGCTCATTCTCCTTTCTGTGTCCCTCTCTCCAGGCCTCCACAGTCCATGGAATAAAATGGCCGCATGACCTCTGCAGGCAAGGACCCTGCGACGTGCACACAGACTCACAGCCACTCCTCTCCCTCCCCCACCCCCCCACCAGCCAGTGCAGCTCCACGGAGTTTCTGCAGGATACTCTGCTGTTTGACTCCACCTGGTCATGCAGCGTCATCACAGAACACAGTCCACAAGGAGCTTAACATTCTTCTAAACAGCAAGCTAGAATGCTCTTTGCAGCTTCACAATTGCCAAGATGTGGAAGAAACCCAAGCCCCCTGCAACCCGTGAATGGATTAATAAACTGTGGTATGTGTTTGCCATGGAATAATATATAGCCACAAGAAAGATAGAGACCTTACATCTTTTCTATTTACCTGGATGGAGTTAAAGCACATTCTTCTTAGTAAAATGTCACAAGCGTGAAAAGGAAAGTATCCAATGTGCTTGATACTAATATGAAACCAATAGAAAAACAACTACATGCCACATGAAAGAAAACCCCAAGTATATTCAGGTACAGGGGAGTGGGGAGGAGGGAAAGGTGAAGAGGGAAGAGGAAGGAGGGGTGGTAAGCTCACACCTAAGGTGCACAAAGTAAGGGTATCCAGCACACCCCCTGGGTGAAGGGCTCAACTACAATTTGAACTTTACTTTAAAAATGCACAGTGTAACCTAATTATTTGTACCTCATATTAATACAAAATTTAAAAAGAAAGCAAAAAGTCTTTTTCACGGAGTCCTGGCCTCTGGGAATGCTGCTGCATGAGGGTGGGCATGGTGAGGCTTTGATGGAGCCTGTGTTTAGAGAGTGGAAGCTGGAACAGTGTGCCAGCTCTTTCCATATTTCCTCACTTGGTGTCTTCCTTAGGACTTATCACAGTAAAACATACGGGACTTCCCACGTGTGTGCCTTCATTGTTATCTGTCCCTCCCCACTAGGAGGTGCTCCAGGAGGGCAGAGTTTCTGTCTGTTTTCCCTCTGCTGGATTCACACCTTGTCGAAAGTGCCTGGAGCTTTTGGACGCTTACATAATGTTTGTTGAATGAATGAGGAAGCATCTGGGGAAGCAGGAACGAGGCTGTGCATGTGTGTGCGCATGCATGTGTATTGGGGGTCTGGTAGAAGCAGAGGAGGATCTCTGACCCTTTGGGTGCGAGGCTGGCTGCCCCCAGGCCTCCAGGGCTGTCAGGTCAGGGGCAGGACCTGAGTCACAGGACATCGGACATCACCAGCATCCCGAGCCCATGGGCATGTGTGGGCTGAGCTCTTGCCCCCTACAAGTAAATATCTCCTGGAGTGACAGCATAGTTGGTTTGGGTCCTCACAAAATGTTCCAAGTCCTTCTATCTTTGGAGTTCCAGTGAAAAGAAGGAAAAAGTTTATATATATATGCTGGATTTCAGAGACAGATTTAAAAACAAATTCTAATCTGTCATTTTCTAGGGCCTGATTTGCCTTGCACCTTTTGTCTTCCATCTCCTCATCTGTGTAATGAGTTCAACATTACACGTAACAATGTCTGTAAAGCACATAACAAAGCTCCTGACCTCCAGTGGGCATCAGTAACTGGTAAGTCATCACAGTGGTGGTGGCGTTGTTGCCGTCACCTGTTCCAGGTGGGACTTGTCCTGTGTGCAGATGCAGCTCAGACTGGGAGAAGGATGGGACCTCCTGCAGCACTCTGTTAGCATAGGCGTAAACAAGCGTGTGCTTCAGGCTCAGGGCTGGGCAGTGTGCTGCAGAGGACAGCAAGCCAGTGGCTGTCTCTCTATGCTTTTCATGAGTTTTCTCATACTTGGCAGCTTGCACTGAGGACAGAAAGCACACTCTGTCAAGGAGACTGTCTCGTCGCCACTCACCACACAGCAGGAGTTTAGCTCCACTTGGGGCCTGCCAGCCTGGACTCTCCTGCCCACATCCTACAGCCTGGGCAGCCCCAGGCAGGGTGGGGTGCAGCTGGCAGCCTCTTTGGGGGTTATCTCTCCTACGGCACCTCTGCTGCCTTTCCAAGTGATCAAAGCAACCTCAACATCTTTCCCCCGTGTGTGGAATTCAATGTCCTAACCGAGATTTTATGTGTAATATAAAATAAAGCTGTGATGTCTCTGATCTTGCAAGATAACACCCCCACTCACCTGTGCAGAAGCCTGGCTCCCCTTGATCCATTGATATGTTAAAGTGTGAGGTGCAGTCCTGGAAGGATGTCAGGCGCTTCTAAATATACCCTGTGTGCGTCCCAGTTCTGACTACTACAGGCTTTGATGTTAAATAAAATGGGATAATGATGGGAGGAAAGTGAAGCCAGATCACAAATCTTCTCTCCAAAAGAAAAAGACAAAAGTCAGCAAAAATCTTCCCAATTGCCTCCAAACAAGGAAAAGGGCATCTCGCTCAGGAAAGGGAGGCGACCATAAAAAATTAAAGTCTTCTAACTCAGCGGATCACTTACTCTCCTCCACCAACCACAGGTCGAATTGGGCAAAGGAGATAAAACTTTTTAAAATTCTAAGTGTTCTTTCAATGTCCTTATATGTGCTGGCCAGGGGTCAATAGGCCACCATGGAGACTACACAGATAAATCCTCCAAAGGGAAAGGAAAACTGCCTGGCTTCCTCTGGTTCTTGAAGAGGCAGGAAGAAATCTGGGGTCATTGCCCCTGAGCAGCCCAAAAGCATTCCTCCCTGAGAGCGGGTGAAGGAACACAGCTGTACGAGACACAGCCTGGAGCCCTGGACGAGACACAGCCTGGAGCCCTGGAACGGAGACCCTGAGAGGAAGGCATTACTGTTAGAAAGAGCAGAGAGGCTGCCCAGGAAAATGTGCTTAATGACATTAGAGCAAATGGGGTAGGCACGAAACAGAAAGACGGAAATGGCATGACAACTGCACAAACTCATCTTAGGGGGACAGTGGAATGGGAGGAGGGTGCATTCCGTGCAAAGGCCTGAAGAAGAAAACAGTGTGAGTGAAAGCTGGAGATAACAGGAATATTCCTTGTGAGTCCTTTGCTACAGAGAAAGACTCTATAAAACGTGAATGATTTATAAGGTGAGATTAAAGTTTGAAAGAATAGGTTTAAAAGAGAACTTTAAAACATTTGAGTACCAACGCAGCAGTACTAACAGAGCTAGTAAATTAATAAAAGCAGTAAGGGACAAAACAGTGAGTTACGGATGTACAGGCAGGCAGGTTTGAGGTGGCCTCGTGCACAGGAGAAAAAGCCTGGGGGTGAAAATAATCAGGGAGAAGCCAACGGAGGTAGAGGACAGTCAAGGGGAGCCGCCATGGGACTGACGGGCATCCCCGGAGGCGCAGACCCCACCAAAGGGGACAGGATGTCTTTTTAAAGATATAATAAAAGAAAATTTTCATGAAACAAGGAACAGGCACTGAAATGGATCTAAACCTATTCAGGAAAATGTTAATACAGAACAACAGCCATTGAAATATTTACTGGGAGTGAGGATAAGGAAGTGTTTTTCTGAGCATTCAGGCACACAGAGTGAGGACTGGAAACAGCAGGGCAGGGCAGCTCAGACTCAGACCCAGTCTCCAGGCTGCCTTCACCAGCATTCAGGGCATTGAGAGAAAATCCTGACAGTAATAAAATATCACCCAGAGGTATTAGACCCAGCCAAGCTGGGTTCCAGGAATAATAGTCACAGACAAACATACCAAAAAAAAAAAAAAAAAAAGAAAAGAAACAGGCTATAATCATGAGACATTAGAAAAAAACATCAGTCAGCTAACACAAACAGAGAAGAGGCAGGCCTGGGGCAGCACTTACATGCAAAACTAAAGGATACATTTTTCAAACAGTAAATTTCATGTTATATATACTTTACCAAAGTGAAGAAAATAATCACCACAATGAGATATTTACTTACTTTTGGTCAGAATGGCTTTTATTAAAAAGTTCAAAAACAATAGATGCTGCTGCAGATGCAGAAAGAAACATTTATATCCTGTTTGTGGGACTGAAAATTAATAAGCCTCTCTGAAAAACAGTATGGAGATTCCTCAAAGAACTAAAAGTAGACCTACTATTTGATCCAGCAATCCCACTATTAGGTGCATACCCAAAGGAAAATGAATCAATTTATTAAAAAGACAAGTGCAGTTGAATGTTTATTGAAGCACAATTCACAATCACAAAATATGGAATCAACCCAGGTGCCCATCATTTCATAAGTGGATTAGTAAAATGTGATGCAAGATAAATATATATAAACACACACACACACACATATATATATATCATATATACATACATACACACACACACCATGGACTACTATGCAGCCATTAAAAAGGATGTATTACTGCCCTTTTGTAGCAATTTAGAAGAAATTAGAGACCATTATACTAAGTGAAGTATCTAAAGAATGGAAAAACAAACACCGCAAATACACACTAATAAATCGGAACTAACCGAAGGACACACAAGTACATAGAGGAAAATAAAAATCAGTGGAAATTAAATAGGGGGAGGAGGGAGAGGTGAGGGGGAAAAACCCACCTAACAGTACAACGAACACTATTTGGTGATGATGTATTTATAGCCCTGACTCAAGCTGTGTGTCATAAGCATTTGGATCCTCTTAATATTTTGAAATAAAAAAAGTAAAATTAAAAAAAGCAAAAGACCAGCAAAATATTCATTAAAAAAAAAAAAGCTAGATGTAGTAGTGGAGTGTGTGGATTAAAAAGTTCTAAGGGGAAGGAAAAACTGTTTACCCAGCCAAGTTTTCCTTTGGTTATAAAGGCGGTGGACAGTCAGGGGCTGGAGAACACAACTATGAGAAGCTTCTAGCGGATTGGGGAGCAGGAACTATTCAGGGGTAAACTGCAACCTAACCAATAAAGCTTTAAAAATATAAACCCTGCAAGAGAGTAAAAGTTGTTATCAAAAGGACTCCTAAGTCTCAAATCCACTTAAAAATAGGAAAAGAAGTTTAAAACCAGTAGGAGTAATCACTGTAAAATAGAAAGCAAATGTTATTAACCTTGACAAAGCAAACCTACATATCACCAACAAAATTCAAGAGAAGTGCTAAGAAGTATAAGATGCTGATTTCCTCATTCTTGTGATAGAGCTTAATTAAAATTTTCTAAAGTTGAAATATGGAGTTAAAACATAAAGGCTCCAAACTCTTAATGTTTTTCATGCAGCAATTTGAAGAAATTGGAACCTTACAGGCTCTTGCAGAAAATGACATCTTTTGTGGCAATGTTTACTTGAAGATCAACAGTTCCCTTCATTTTCTTCTCTTAAATTGAAGTAAAATTTAATAAAGTAGTTTTATAGGGAAAACGGTAGTTGTCGCTAATCCCATTTTTATTGAAGGTAAAGTCTTTGTGTGGCTCTGTGAGCACCTTTGGCAGTTCCCTGCCTGAGGTGGGGGACACCTGGTGGGCCCTGCTCCTGGGAACAGTGGAGCCAGGGGAGTTCAAACTTATTTTTTCTTTTTCTGCATTTTTTTTTTTTTTTTTTTTTTTGAGACAGTCTCAAGCTGTGGCCCTGGGTAGAGTTCTGTAGCATCACAGCTCACAGCAACCTCCAACAACTGGGCTTAAGCAATTCTCTTGCCTCTGCCTCCCAAGTAGCTGGGACCACAGGCACCCACCACAATGCCTGGCTACTTTTTGGTTGTAGTTATCGTTGTTTGGTGGGCCTTGGATGGATTTGAACCCTCCAGCCCTGGTGTATGTGGCTGGTGCCTTAGCCTCTTGAGCTACAAGCACCGAGCCATTCTGCATTATTTATATTCTTTATCATGAATGGGCTTCGTTTTTACCAAATCAATGCAATTTGAGGATAATGAATAAATAAATATAAATAAAAATTTTAAAAACTAAGACAAATAGTGTTCTATAATATTGTAGTTTGGAGGGCGCCTCTACCCTCCCCTACATTTTGTTCTGGTGGTTAAGGGAAACTTCCACTCTTGCACCCACTGGCTCACAGGTATGATTTCCTTCTCACAAGAGGCAAAGCACGTCCCTGTGGGTTGTTCTGAGTCTGTCTAAGCCCAGCCTGGGAAGCTGCCCAGAGGAGGGCACAGAGTCAAAGTCTGTAGTGACATGACCAGACCTCGACAGCTGAAAGAGCTGGAGCTAAAATTCAAGCCTCAGTCTCCAAATACCCTCACAAGTTGACCAATCGGTTATTTTCAGAATCATGCTGCCTAACAACTCCCAAGCCTGCAGAAGGCATTTCTTCCTCAGGTATCTGAGTGGTCATGGCCCAGGTCTGGCTCTCAGTGGACCCTGGGGCCTGGGAGGGGTGACTGGGACACTCTGCCTCTCGTGGTCACGGGCGCCCTCCCAGGCACGCGTGCACGATGAAGAAGCCTCATCACGCATGGGCTCTTTCCTGCCTGTGCTATGTCACATCTGGTAGCCACTGACCAAGAAAGGACAAGGAGTTTCCATTCAGAGTCAAGCAGGGCAGAGCAGACTCCAGGTGCTGGGCGAGCTGCAAAGGTCACGTGGTGAAAAACCTGTGACCAGGAGAAGTGGGGAAGTTGGCCATTGGTGTTTACTGACATTGTTGAAATTATAAAGTCAGTTCATTTGAGTCCTCTCTCCTCTACTGAGCCCCCTTAATACTGAGGGGACCTCAGTGCCTCCCAAACCCATTTACTCAAGAAGACAAGGTGCAGAGTTTTCTGTCTGAGAAAGCTGAGCAAGTTACCAACTTCCTTAGTCTAAGAAAACAGACTAGAGATGCATATCCAGATACAGAGACCCCAGGCGTAGGCAAAGGACAATCAAAAGTTTCTGGGAAGATTCTGGCTTCAAACAGAGAGCCAGGACAAAGCCTCGTGCGAATGAGTTTCTCTCAGCAGCTGGCGTGAGGGCAGCTGCATCAGAGAGCTCTGGGAGCAGCAGCAGGGCGCCGGCTGGCAGCGCCGTTTTGATGGGACAACACTTGCTTTCCCCACTAATGTGAAGGCTGCTTTGAACTTGTGTATTAGCAAGCTGATGGGAGGCTGCGTGCACATGTGAATTCGCATCAGCTGTGAGACATTTACCCAGGAGACACAACTCCTTCCGGCTGCAGTAACCAAGGACAACTTCTCTGCAGAGTTCTGACACACACAAACCAAGTCCTAGGAGACAGAGAGAATTTCAGACATGGGGAGAAGTTTCAGCACCTTCCCCCAAACTCCCCCCCCCACGTACACACATGCATACATACACATATACATACACACATGTACATGTCACACATATACATACCATGCACACATACACATATACATGCACACATATACATGTCACACATATACATACAGAACCACACATTATACATACACATACATACACGCACATGCATACACACAAATGCACATATACACAATGCACACACATCACACATGTATACATGCACTCATACACACAGACACAAGCACATATACCACACATGCATACACACAAATACACATATACATCACACGTGCATACGTGCACATACACATGCTCACACATGCACACATATGCATACACACTGCACACATACACACATATACACACAGAGTTTTGAGCCGAGTTTCATTCTCAGCTTTGCTACTTATCTCTACAGAATCCAAACTGATCACATAACCAGAGTGACCCTCAGTTTCATGTCTGTAAGATGGGCATAATGTAACACAGTAACCACTTTACAGGGGTTTTGCACAATTCAAAGCAGATGCTATTTCTCAGCTGTCCCACCCATGGTTAGCCCTCAACTGATGGCAGCTCCCATGATGGTTGAATAGACATCAAGGGTGGGCTGAGGGACACAGCAGAGAAGGCAAGGGCAGTGTGTGCTGATATCCCCTCCCGTGGGCTCCACGACTGCCTTGGAAACTGTATTTCCTTTCTCAGCATCTATGCGTCCTAGTTCTCAGGGAAGCTAAGGGACTCCTTCCCTGCATTCTTCAGCCTCTTCTATATTTTGAAGCATTTAAAGGACAATTAGGCTGTGACAACTCACTGATGAATAACTCCGCTCTCTGCTAATCTTGTCACAGTAGGCACTGGCTGGAGACAAAATTACTACAACATGGTTTAACAGCTGACACATTCATAACTTGCCCCATGAACAGTGACAGAGTGGGAAGCCTGCAGCATCTTGGTTCCCCGCCTTCCCAGGTCTCTCCCAGCAAAAGTGAGGGTCCAACATCACGGTGACCTAACTTTGTGATGCCAGAGCTCTGCCACACTCTGACAGTGGCTCAGGGACCCACACCTCCCACTTCTGGAGCTGGGCCCACCCCACAGTCAAAAGCTCTCCAAGATCCTGGTCAATAGACCACAGAGTGTGACCTACTAGTATGTGCCACTTTGAGCTTCACTCTAACCTCAAAAAGAAGGTGTCTTCTGCAGTGGCTGGAGGCTCTGTGGCCAGTGCTCTGCAGGGCTGGCTCAGACCTGCGTCACAACAGCCTGGACAGGTGCATTCTCACTGTGGGCGCAGACACCTGCCTCCCCCACTCTCCTCCCAGCCTCTGGGCTCATCACTGTCAGCAGGAGGAGGCAGTCTCACCCCTTTCTAAGTGTGTGTACCAGAAATTTTTGTTTGAACATTCATCATTGTAAAGGTCATCTTTACATTTTTTAATGACAAAACCACAGTACATATAATTTTCATTTTCTTACTTACCAACATTTTAGAAATCTTTTCTTGTCAGCCACACAGGTCTTCTTTACTCTGTTTAAGGGCTGCCTCATACGCCAACACAGATGTACACTTTAGTACCTTCAATTTTGCCTTTTTAAAAAATTCTGGAATGATAGTCCTAAACATCTCACATCTCACATCTTATGTTCATGTGAAAGATGCTTTGTTTCGTTTTTTTGAGACAGAGTCTCACTGTGTTACCCTGAGTAGAGTGCAGTGGTGTCATAGCTCACAACAACCTCAAACTCGTGGGTTCAAGAGGTCCTCTTGCTTCAGCTTCTCTAGTAGTTGGGACTCGCCAGCACAACACTGGCCTAGTTTTTCTATTTTTAGTAGAGATGAGGTCTCACTCTTGCTCAGGCTGGTCTCGAACACCTGAGTTCAAGCAAGCCACCTGGTCTCACCTTCCCAAAGCGTTAAGATTACAGGCGTGAGCCACCATGCCCAGCTGAAAGCTTTTATTGTTTTTTGTTTTTTGTTTGTTTGTTTATTAGTATTAGATCATGGCTGTGTACATTAATGCAATCATGGGGCACCATGCACTGGTTTTATAGACCGTTTGACACATTTTCATCACACTGGTTAATATAGCATTCCTGGCATTTTCTTAGTTATTGCTTTTTTTGTTTAAAGGCTAACACTCTAAAAGTGAAATTTCTTCATCAAAAGCATACACATGTTCATTCCCAAGAAGCTTCAGTTTCACCAACCTGCCCTTTCTCACTCTACATACAAGGAGCCTGTTTCCTACATCCCTGCCAGCCCTGCCCATCCTCCGTTTTTTTAACTTTTGCAAACAGGAGGGACAAGCAAAAGTTAAAAAAACGGAGGATGGGCAGGGCTGGCAGGGATGCAGGAAACAGGCTCCTTGTATGTAGAGTGAGAAAGGGCAGGTTGGCTGAAATTTACATTCTCTTTGAAGTTAAGCGTCATTCACATGTTCTTAATCTGTGAATTCCTTGTTAATATCTTTTGCCTACTTTTGTTTTTACCTATTTTCATTTTCCTTATTTTTAGAAGTCTTTATATGCTATATAATAAAGATGGATAGTAATTAACTTCTAACATGTTCTCCAGAAACTTGTCATTTATTATTTAATTTATTACAGTAGTGATATTTTTCTGTTTTGAAAGCTATTTTTAGTTTTTGGTCAAATTCTCTGTAAATATTTTACCAAAAGTGCCCATATTATGTGTCCCCCCCCAAAAAAATTATTTTATATATTATCTTAAATTGTCTCTGAATGTTTCTGTTTTTACAAATTTGGCTCTTTAATACAGCGGATTTATTTGTTGTCACAGCCTCAATGAGATATCTCATTTTATTTTTCCCAATGTATATTCAATTTTTATAGCTCTGCTTATTAGAATGCCATATTTTCCTAGGGATTTGAGATGCTACTTGAATCATAAATACAGGTATAAATTACCACAATTTCTTAAATCTATTATAAAACCTACTAATCTGTTCAGTTAATATGGCAGGTGAGCCCTGTGCATATATCATAAGGTTTCAATAATTTATTAGCTTACTGGTATACTTTATGTTATTTGAACCTTCTATGTCAAGTGTTCTGTTTGGCTTTACTGAGCATGTTCTGTTTATTTTGATTTCCATTAAAAATGCTGTAGAGATTTTGTTGAGATATTGTGTAAGTTAATGAGAAAAGAGTTTACATCTATAAATATTGAATTTTTAATCCAGAGACAGAGAGTTTGTTTATTTATTTAGATCTCCTTTAATGACATCCATCTATGTTTTATAATTTTGTAATTTTCTTGTTGCACATCTTGCATATTTCTTGTAAGATTAATACTTCATTCTTTTACGTTGCGGAATGCTCAATGCATGGGATATTTTTCATTTTCATTTTCTGATTGGTTACTGCTGCCATGCAGGAGAGAATTAGATCCTAATCATGCTGCCGCTAGTGCTGCTTTCCTCGGAATCCTAAAATGTCAGTAAAATCTACAGATGACTACATGGTTTGTTTTTCCATTACAATCATATACCACCGGTGAAGTGGTTTTGCACATCTGATTAAAGTCGGATAACCTAATATGCAGAAACAAAAACAGTCAGTGACCCCCACCCCTATTGGTATTGGACTTGGTTAATATGATAAATTATCTAAAAATCACCCTTGATGCAGAAACATCTGACTTCAATGTATCACTTATGATGTTGCAGGGACTGTCATTAATACCCACACATGTATGTATAATACTATTTATTTCCTGGTTGTGACATGTTGTACTCTAAATGCACCATTGGATCTGATTTGTTAATAAGCTGTTGGAGACTGTTGCCTCTATGTTCTAGCAGGGGTGTCCAACATTTTGGTTTCTCTGCGCCACATTGGAAGAAGAGTTGTCTTAGGTCACACATTAAATACACTAATAAAAGTTAATGAGCAAAACAAAAGGTCCATGCCTAATTTTTCTGGTATGTGCTGCCACAGACAAGCAAAAACGTCTTTACATAATCCGCCTGTCCCCGGGGGTCACAAATTGGACATCCCTGTAAGTATTTACCCTTTTTTTTTTTTTCCTTTCCTTATCTGGGTAGTTTTCTAGGCTCACAGTGTAAATTGAGACGCTTCTCACTCATGTTCTAAGCTGTACGCTCTGGGACTTTTATTAATATACAATTTCTCTTTTTATAGTAGATTTTGTTTTTTAAATCTTCTATAAAACTGTCTAGACATGTTGAATTTCTTAGAGGTATATTTTTTACTGCTTTACGATTTTGCCAATGGGTTTTCTATTTTGTTTCCAAATTCAATTTTAGTCATTATATATTCCTGAGAAACCATTTTTAGTCTATTATTTTCAAGTTAATAGAAAGATTTACATGTCTGAAATTTTTAAAATCTCTTCTGTATTCTGTAGTCAGCCACCCATCTCATTAAGGGAATTATTTGCCCTTAGAATTAGTCCTTTTCTTTTAATCAGACCCAAGAAATTGAACTCTCTTATTGGTCTTATTAAAAATATTTGCTTATTTTTTAATTATCATTAGAATTTATATTTGTTTTTATTTTATTAATTTCTGATTTTTTTACATTATCTTATTTCTCCTAATATAATTAATTTCATTTGTAATCCATTTTTATAGTCTCTTCTGAATTTAATGTACACTATATTTTTAGCATTTCTCATTTTCTAATAAAATGAAGCAAGGAACGTCAGCTGAATCAGGTCCACAGAGATGTGCGGCACGGTGGTCTTAAAATGATTTTACCTTTGAGGTAGAAAAAAGACAGCCGCGTTGGCACAGGCCTCACTCTGTCCATTACTGTAGTATCTGCTTAATTACCCCAGTCTGCTTTCTGCTTGACCAACCGTATAGGCATTTGAGCTCCTGTCTCATTTCCCACAGGGTTCAGAGAAGCAAAAAGATAATTAGTGAGTATTGATTAGGCGCCTTGGAGTATTCCAGGCACTGGGGGTCCAGGACAGAGGGAAGGGGAAAGACACGTTCCCTCTCTTACGACTAAGAGAAAATGCTTGCACCCAAAAAGTAGGGAAGTCAGAGCTTTGGTCTGGCCCTGGTCTGGGGGAGCAGGGGGGCCAAGTGACTGCAGGACACTGCACTTCCAGCCGCGTGTCTTCCAGCCATCCCCAGGCCAAGAGCAAGGTGCTTGGAGCTTTCAGAGCGGGGATCCCAGGTTTGCCTGAGGGACAGGACAGAAAGCCTTCCCACAAACGATGTATGGCAGATTGATGTGGCCACCCGGAATGGCCCATGGTGTGGCAGGTCCGGTTCTACCCTCAGATCCCAACATACAGGCAGAGCTGCCCACTGTGGGCATCTGCAAGTAAGAGGCCAGAGCAGCAGAAGCCGGTGCCTCTTAAGGAGCCTTAGGAAGGTTAGAAACACCTGAGCTCCACAGCACTAGAGCAAAGGGCCTAGGCAGAGTTGCAGGAGGGTCCATCTGCATGAGCATGACATCGAGTGGTGGGTCCTGCTACAGTCCATCCAGGCAGCACTGTCACAGGGCCGTGCCTTTCACATCACTGTCCCTCTACATGGCGTCTAAGCCACTCACCCTCTAGTCTGGACAAGGAGCTTGTGGGTCTTGTGGCTGGGAAGACTGAAGAGTGTTGACCTGGTTTGCCCAGCAGGTGGGGGCTGAGACAAAAGACAGTTTGTCCAGTATCTCCAGATGTAGAGGAGAGTGGCTCCAGTCTGGACATAGGACAGGCAGTGGGCTGAAAGCCAGCAAGAGACAATCTCTAATGTCTCTAATGCAAACTGTATACACACACACACACACACACACACACACACACACACACACATGCATACACATGCCCTAAGGAAATTAATCCAAACATCCAGGTAAATGTCTAGAAATCACAACAAGCTGGAAAGCAGATTCCAGGAAGCTGGCTCTGAGGCCAGTGGAGAAATGCAGGGCCTGCCCTGTGGGGGATTCGGGGGGATGTCTCGGGGCTCCAGACATGGTATGTGACTCCCACCCCTGCTGCAGCAAAGATCACAGGGTCTTTAAGTTCTAGGTTCATGGTCACAAAATGCACAGTGCTCCAGTGGAGAAGAAGAGTCAGCTAGAAGTCAAGGACACAGGAAGGACATTTGTGAGGGTCAGGACCAGCCGTTTTATCTTCATAGTCAATGCCCTATTTAAAGGCTTTCTTCATTTATCAGACAAGGAAACTGAGGCACAGAGTGTTGGAGAAGATTCCCTTGTCTACACCAGCCCTGAAAGGGCAGCAGCAAGTGCAGAAGAGAAAAGGTGCCTGTGGGTGAGCGCGGGGCACACTTCAATGATCATGCTCCTTCAGAGCTAGAGAGACACGCAGCAGGCCGTGCATGTTTGGGGAGCTTCTGATCACACCTCAAGCTCTGACTTAACAGATAACTTACTAGAGAAATCTTGGCTTTCAATAATGAAATGAAAGTTTGTGAAAGTAACACAACTGATCATCCTCAGAATGAATCATAATTTACATTTAGTTACAAAGATGGTGCTCAAGATGGGAGCTGGGCCAATGAAGCTACCTGCTTCTCCTCTGCTGTGGTCCAGGCTGTGCAGCCCTAAAGGGCTAGTCTTCAGAAAAGGTGCACCATCTTGCGGGATTTAAACAGAACCCAGTATCTGCGTTAGACAACTATTAAAGTCCTGTCTATGGGGGTAGGGTGTAAGGTGCTGAGAGCCCTGGAGAAGCCCAAGGCACATCTGACTGCCATGTGCAGAAATCCATGTTATTTCTGCTGAGAACAATACAGGGACAAATGTGGTTATTACTACAGCCATCTGTAGCTGGCTCAGATAATGGAGCCGTCATAAGAGAGGGTGTCAGCAAGGCCTGGGTTTTCAGGGAAGGCCCATGGGTGGAGGTTCTGGATGATGGTGACATGGACAAAGGAGAATGGGCGTTGGGGGGAGAGGCTGGCAGGCCAGATTGGCCATTTTATTTCAAATGTAAATCCATGTACAACCCTACCCCCAATGTACAAGCTGTCCAGGAACCCCTCATGGCCCCCAGGCTTAACATGGTGTCCAGGGCTCCCCTGCTTTCACCCCAGATTTCACCTTTCTGCACCTAGAGACAGCATGACCCAGTTGTCTGCATGATGGGACGATGATTTCAGTCCTGTCCTTGCAAGGATGTTGCTTCCCAGATATCTCCTCATGCTGTCCCCTGCCCAACACTCACAAAAACATGGCTCCCGTCTGTCTGGTGAAGTCCCCAAGGATGAACATAGGTGGATGGCTAAGGGCTGTCCATGGTGCCATCCCATGTTCCCTAAAAGCTCTGTGCCCAGCCCACTGGCCTGTGCCTGGCTCACCACCCCACAGCAGCACAGCAGGCACCACAGACAGTCCCAGAGCTCACTAGCACTTCACCCACCATAGGGAAGGATGAGGACGGAGCTCTGCAGTTGCCCCTGTGAGACTCCTGCTCTAGAATTTAAAACACATTCAGGCTTCTGAGGATACAGAAGGCCCCAGTGTAGGCTTGGCCACCCCTGGTTCTGTTTCAAAGGCAACCCTCAGCCTCTGCTCCCAGGGAGGCCTGTAAGCTGCTAGACAGGGTTCCCAAAGCCCAGCACTTGACGGGGAGATGCCAGCTTCTGCCAGGAACAAGCGGGTTCCCCTTCAGACCATCCCACATGCCTACCCGGCTACTTTATGAGTAAATTGCATACTTCCTTGGTTAACATTCTGTTCTTTAAGGTCTGCAGAGCCTACAGAATGGGCTACCAACCCAGACACGTGGTCTGAGCCTGCCAACTATCCCACAGGACAAAGGAAAGACAGAAGGACGACCAGAGCAGGCCAGGGCACGGACACAGCCTGGGCTGGGTTTCTAGCCCAGGGCCTCTCCTGACACACCCTGCGGTGCTCACTGGTGGCCCCCAATGGCTGCACTGCACCATCTTGAACAAGTGGCCTGAGCACTGGCACAGGGCAGAGCTGACTAGTTCTGGCACACAGAATTCCTTCCTGCTGTTCTTCAGTTCCTGAGCTCTGGCTGGTTCAGAGTGACAATATGGTGCCATACAGATTCTCATTTGCCCAGATACTTTAAATCTAGAGGTAGCCATAAGACACAGTCTGGCCAGTGGCATTTAAGCAAATGCCCCTGAGTAGGGCTCTCCTTCTAGAAAAAAGAAAAAGCTCCCCTGGAAGCAGCCCCTCTTTCCCCTTTCCCCATATCATGTACTCTCAAACCCAAGCCTGAGAGGGCAGGGCTCACCCTGCACCCACAGAGCTGCTGATGTGAGACAAAGGCCTCCGAGGCCCATCTCATGGGGGAACAGGAAGGGCCTTGTCCAGCCACGACACTGCAGCCCGGGTTCTGCACGAAGACACACACCTGCTGTCTGTGAAAGCCTCACATTCACATTTCACATTGCAGAGTCTGAGCCCACTCCCAGCCGTGGGCCAGCCTGTCTCACCCTCCTCACACAATCTGGCCTGTCAGCCCCTCGCCCCACTCCCTTCCGTGTCACCATCACCATCATAATGCGGCAGCCTCCTCACCACACTGGGTCTTCACCAGTGCCCCTCCCCACCCATGAAATGATCCCAAAATGCAGACCTGAGCACAGGGCTTCTCCACTGCTTCCTCCCCCTCTCAGGGGCTCTCCACTGCACCTGGGAGCCTGAACCAGGCCACCTCCCCTTGGCACTCTCCCTCCCAGGAGCACTCAGTCTGGCAGCTCTTATTTGGAGCATAGCCTGCATGGTTCCCACAATCTGTGCAAGGCTTCCACGCAGCTGGGAAGGTTGGGTCAGAGCACCCTCTGAGTCTCATCCTCCTCTTCCAAGTGCAAACCGTGATATCAACCCCACAGGGAAGTCAGCGCAGTTTCACCAGAGAACACGTGTTTCCTGGCATGCTTTGTGTGCAGAGGAGGTCAGCCATATTCAAGGACAAAGAGAGGACAGAGTTGGGGAAGGGACCACTTCATTAGCAAATGTACACTGCGCTCCGCGGGAAAAGCAAGTATGCAAGAATTGCTTTCACGTTTAAATTTTGAGGCATTTTTCCTCCAGAGAAAAGGGAATGATGTGCAGTTGAGGAAGAAACCCCACATCAGTCACTGGGAGTGCAGATGGAGCCACTTCTCAGGCTTGCTACTAACTCCTAGAGAGCATCAGCTGGCAGCAGCCTCACCCAGGAGTGAAAAAGGGGGGCCCCGGCAGCCATCTCCAGCGCCTGACCCAGCCCTGCCCTTCTATTGTACAGAGACACAATTGGGTCACTTCTATGATGGCTTTCAGGAGCACCCAGAAGAAATGAGTCAGGGTGGACAGGAATGACACAGTAGGGCTGTGTCACAGTAGGGCCTGCAGTGCTGGGTCTTCACCCTGCCACTTCCTGGGCCCTGAACACAAGCATCCTCTGGACACTGCACCACTGCTGCCCCACAGAAACACAGCCTGGTGGGCGTCAGCCATGCCCCACTCAGGATACCAACCTCTAGGAGCTATCGTCCAGAAGAAACCCGAAGAGCAGGTGCAGCATGGGTGCTGCAAACAAAATGAGACTAGGAGAATATTCAGAATCAAAGAACTAGACCGCTTCTTAACTCAGGGTCAGACGAGATTATGCCACTCTTAGCAAGTGAGGGACAGTGAGTAATTTAAGTTACGAGTAATGCCAAATATCATTTCCCCACTAAGTTGGTTCCATTTGAAAACAGTTCTGGTGTATGTGGGTTCTGAAGCTAAGGGCATCCCTTACGACAAAGTGAAAAAGACATCAGGCAGTGTCGTCTGGTTTGGACACCACAGTGAGTTCTAGCAAACTCAGCAGTAAGTGCTCTTTCTGGAACATTCTTCCCATCACAGTCTAGACTCCCGAATCAAGCAGGTGATGTAGATGAGGTAACGGTAGGAAAGAAGCAGAAATCCTGCAAGCCCAGAAGGATAGGTACTATGCTAGAAAATGAAAGGAGGGACCAGGGCTGGAGATTCAGAGATGGCAGGGACTAGAGCATGTTTCTGAGTAGGGTCCTAGAGGTCCTGGCTTAGTGAATTAATAAGACCTTTCCTCAATTAGCTCAGCATTTTTATAACAACTGATTTCTGTAAAGCCCTTGGAGTAACTGTGCTTTGTTAATGAGTTGCCCCTTCTGCAATCTTCATCCTGCCTAACTGGGCCTGGTGAATGGTCTTTGTCATGCTCAAGGCCACCATGCTGTTCAGGCTGCTGGGTCCACAGCTGCCACACAGACCTGGTGAGGTGCGAAGGCAGGGATCATTAACTCGATGTTCTTGCCAGGGCCACGTGCCTAAGGAGCACCAGAACTCAGCCCTGCTCACCCTGAGCCAGTGATCTTTCTGCCAACCTCCGAACTGCCAAATGTTCTGTAGTGAGGAGTAGTCACCCACTCAGGGACACTAATTAGCAGAGCTTGGATCTGACCTGAGAGGGGCCTCATGAAAGACCCAGTGCCTTCTTCCTGTTCCTTTCCAGATGCCATGGGAAGACCAAAAAGAAATCTAGCAAGGAGATGGCAAATTGCCCCAGGAATTCATCCTTCTGATCTCTTCAATGGCAGAACCTGCCAAGAGGGAAGAAACCATACTCCCTGCCCTCATTTCAGCTAGGTGTGGCCGTGTGGCCCTTGTGTGCAATGCAAGCAGCTTGGAGCTGTGTGATTTCCAGACATGTCCTCTGCTTCCTCTTCCCCCTTCTCTTGGGCAGGAATGGGGCATGGCAGCCCCTGGCAATGGAGACAGGCCTCACAGGGCAGAGGAGCAGCAAGACAGAAGGGATCTGGGCGTCAGCGCCTCCCACTGTCACAGGAGAGAAGCACAGCTCCTCTGGCTCACCTATGCCACTGCCGCTAACCTTGGCTCTCTCTGAATCTGTCTGTGGACATGAGACTTACACACAAGGATCCATTTGTGGTGCTGGTTTCTTCCCTTTGACCGGGGCACACTCTCTTCCTTCTTCCATTCCGATCTATTCCCTGGCAGGTGACCCGTAATGGCTGCACCACCCAGCTTCCACTTTGGCTCATGGAAGGAGGCCCCAGCAGGAGACCAGAGAGGGAAGGAGAGGGAAGTCCTTGCCTGGGGACTGCTGGACCCAGGTTGTGCTCCATAACCAAAAAAGTATAGCTCCCAAAGGTCTAACAGAGGACCCTGGCCCCTGCCCTTCAGGCTTGGGGTGGGACAAGTCTTAAAGCTTCCCTCTGCCTCAGGGTATCCATGCTTATTTGTTTCATTCAACTTTGGGTAAATAGTTCCTATACCACACTCTGCTGTCCCCTCATCTGTTTGCTGCTATGACTCAGGCCCAGTAGTGAAGAGATAGAGACTGGAGTGTCATTGTTCATTGCACTGACTGCAGTTAGAAGATCTGGGTTATCCTGGCTCTGCTCTTAACCAAAACTCACCAGTTAGTGACTTGAACAAGTCATTCAAGCCCCTGGGCCTCAGCTTCATCATCAGGAAGATATAGTGTGGGGTAGTGCCTAACTTTCCTTCTGATACCAGCCTTCCATGATCACTTTGCTTCCAAGTGTCCAGGTACTTGAGGCTGATGACCCAGCTTCCCTGCAGAGAACACACCTGTCATGGCCCTTAGCTGGCACCCTCCTGGGCTATCATCTGTTTGGGGACACTTATCTTGGTGATTGTCATTATCAGAATGGCATAGGCTATCCTTTTATAAATTCCAAAATCTCAGCAGCTTAACACAACAAAGGTTTATTTCTTATGCACACTAAGGCAACTCTCTAGCCATCCTAAGTAAAACAGGGATTTCCATCTTGGATCTCCTGCATCCAAGGCCTTAACACAGAGAAGGGAAAGGTTGTATCTGCCTGCTGTAGCTGAAGAGAATTCATCAGGTGGCCCTGCCTGAATGCATAACTTCCTGTATGCAGGAGGGAGAAACACAAATCAAGGCTTATTGAGTGTGGACCCCAGCTCTGTCACAGTGGTGTAGAGGCAGAGACTGTCCTGTTCCCTATCTGTGGCAGACTGAAGATTCTGTGTGGAGCAGCCTGGCTCATGAGCTGAGCATCAGTGTGTGGAGGGGACCCAGTGAGTGTCCAGCCACTGGGTGAGGTGGCCTCCTTGGCTGTCCTGGGTGTCCATGTGGAGCACACATCTGCACCTGGAGATGGTCACCAAGGCCTGACCCCCTCCCAAGGGAAGACCAAGCCCTGTGCATCAACATCTCCCTGCCCAAGCCAGCCAGAATGTCATCACTGGAGGACTCGATTTAGCACTACTCTGGTCACTGAGGTTTCCTTTCCTCAGCAACAAGGGAAGCCCATCAGACTTAGTCCTTTAGCTGATGAGAAGTGGCCTTTGAAATCCACGTTCCCTGCTCTTCCTTGTTTCCTTTCTGTATTCTCTGGGAAGCTCCCCATCCCAACAGCTCAGAGCCCCACCTGCCCACCCTGGCCTGTCTACTGCCAGGCATGCACACCCACCCATGGTAGTACAGCAAACTGAAGAGGTATTTTTTCTTTTCTCATCAAAACATCCCTGTTTCCTACACTCAGTTGGTGCTAGGGACACAATGTGTGTGTCTCCCCAAAATTTGCATGTTGAATCCCCTGCTCCCCATAGAACAGGACCTTTGAGGGGTGATTAGGGTTAGATGGGGTTGTGAGAATGGAGCTCCCATGAAGGGTTAGCAACTTTCTAAGAGGAGAAAGAGAGAACAGAGCTTGCCTGACAGATGAGACAGCTGACCACAAAGTAGGAAGTGGTCTCCCCAAGCACCAAGTCTGCAGGTACCTTGATCTTGGACCTCTAGGCTTCAGACTCCAGAAATAAATGTTCATTGTCTCTAAGTGGTGCTTTGTCATACAGGCTGAGCTGACTGAGGGAGATGACTAACAAAGCCAGAAGGAAAAGAAGGCAGAAGGCAGCATTGATTAAGCACCCACTATGTGCAGGAGGAAGCAGGGACAGGCTTTCACATTAGGGCCAGATCTGGGGACAGGACCTGAGCCTCTGCTGTGGGAAGAGAGCCCAGTGGGCACCAGCAGCACAGAAACACCATCATGGTGGGGGACAGCCGCCTGCTATCTCTGTGTTTATATTTATTTGCCCATCATCTTAATTCCCCTGAACTCCAGGAGGTTGAGTAAACATATGTAACTTTAAATGATAGCATCCCTCCCCGCCCCCCAATAGGGTAATGCAGCAAAGAAACAGGGAAATCTGGATCCACCCAAGTCCAGCCATCAGTAACAGGCATATTCTTTGCTCAGCACAAAATTGTGAATGATAGGTAATTATTGCATGTGTTACTTGTCAGGGAATTTTGCATTTTACAGTAAGATGTGTTGCAATCAAAGACTTACTCAGAGAAAGGGCCATCAACAGCATTATTCCAGACACTGCCATGCTGGGTTAGACACTCTCTGACAGTGGCAGGAGAGGTAGTTGTCAACCAGCCTCCAAAAGCCCAACAGAAGCCACTTGTGAGCAGAACCCCCTCTGCAGCATGTCCCAGCGAGTATTGGGGGGAAAACACTCGGTCTGTGCTATAAAGAGCATGGAGACTCTGGGCATGATCTTCCTCAGGGGGATTCACAGCGCAGGGTCAAGGCCCTAAGAGGTTCTGCTAACTAAGAAAATGCCAGGAAGGCTATGTTAACCAGTGTGATAAAAATGTGTCAAACAGTCTATGAAACCAGTGTATGGTGCCCCATGATCACATTAATGTACACAGATATGATTTAATAAAAAAAAAAAAAAAAAAAAAGAGGTTCTGCTGTGAGAACCTCTGCCCTCAGGTAGGAAGTCAACAATGGCTGCTCTGTCGAGAGGAGCTGGGTGGGAGAATCACAGGAGGGGCAGGGCAGGAGGTGGACTGCTCTGCCTGCAAACCAAACCTCATCCCACATGTGCTTTTCTCAGAGCAACACCTAGAAAATGACTAAAGAACTGGTGTTCAATGGAACCCACTTGGGAAATGCTACAGTAAGTTCACGAAAGCCTAAAAGTTGACCACACATCTGTGAAGAAGGAAAGAAGATGGAGGGTGACCAGCCATTCTCTGTGGAAGACTCTTCAGAAATGAAAGTGTCAGTCATTGGAGAAGGTGCTTCGACCCTCCCGGGCTGATTGCTGCTCATTCATGCTCCCAGGGGAACAGATCTGGAGACAGAGAAGGGGTGTGTGACTCCAGGAGCCCCTGGGTTTGGCGGCGCAAACTTGGCACCCAGTGGAAACCTCAGGAAGGTTAAAGGTGCCCAGAAGCACTGTGCTGACACTGGAAGCTCCAGAAGCACAGCTGATTCCACCGGGCTAGGACAACTGATCACTGTGTCCTGAAGGTAGGTGCCCGGCCCGGAAGACTGCTTATGCTCTCCCAGCCTCTGCCCCGCAGCCTGTCCTTTTTTTTCACGTTCTCTCCTCACTGTATGGTATGTGCACTGTAGCCACACAGCAGAGAAGTGAGAGCTGGCCCCTGTGTGTCCCTTGCCTTACCCAGGTAGGATTCACAGCAGAGGCCCTGCATCTGTCTTTCCCACTGGCCCATATCCACAGTCCCAGACCAAAGCTCCTCTCTTCAAACATTATAATCACATCAGAATCCAGTGAGGACTTTAGAGGTCAGAAGAAGATCCACAGCTCCAGTCCAGGTCACTGGGCCAGCCCATCAGGTGCCTTGTCTATCAGGAATGGGTTTGGATCTGCAGGTATTGGCTTTGCACAAGAGGGATGACCATATTCATTTAGTTTATGCATTAAATGAGTCCTAGAGTTCTTGCCAGGCCACACAGTGTTGGGGTGGGAGGCCAGCCTCCTTCAGGTCCTCCTAAAACCCATCCTCCATCTTGTGTTCCAGGACACCCCCTCAACCTTGCTGTCCTTCAGCAGGTCCGCACAGTAGCATCTCCTCTGCCAGGAGGCCTCATGTCCTCTCTGGGGGAGAGTCCTGATTACATCCAAAAGACATCCTGCCTGAGTCCCTGCCATCACAAAGGCTCTGTGGACAACTCTTCCTGGAAGGGTGAGAAGAAATCTGAGTAGACCCCTTGTGTCTGAGTATGTCTTTACCTGAAGTTGGTCTCTGTCTGTTCCTTTCCTATGGAGGGAGGAGAAGGGACCACTGGAGGATTTGTCCTTGCTATAGACTGAAAGTTTATGACTCTCCAAAATTCATGTGTTTAAGAGCTAATCCCCAATGAGAAAGTGAAAAAGGGGTCTTTGGAGGTGATTAGGTCATGAGGGTGCAGTCCTCGTGCACAGGATTTGTGCCCTTACCAAAGAGCTCCCTTGCCCCTTCTACCACGTGAAGAACTGTGAGCAATAAACTTCTGTTGTTATAAGCCACCCTGTCTGTGGGGTTTTTATTATAGCAGCTAAAATGGACTAAGACAGTCCTCAAAGCTCATATGACAGGCACAGTTACCCTAACTGGCCTCAGCAGGCCTCACCCTCTGATCCATGGATCCTACGGCAGACTTTGAGGGCAGTGGAGCTAGGGTTTTCATCTGGGCAGCAGCAGATGGGCCAGGGCCAATGCCCTCACTGAAATGCTGGGATAGTCCATTCCAGACAGACAAACATCACCCAATCAAGCCCTGTCTTTTAGAAAGGGGAACTGTTGGTTTCCATGGTTGATATGGATAAAGCCAAAATGTATTACACTGCTGTCCTTGATCCCATATCACAAGACGCCCCAGCTCCCAGTGGGCAATTCAATGGCACTGGCCTCTCTGGTGGCATCAACATAGCCAACTTGCCCCCCACAGGGACTTTGCTTGGGCTTCTCACACAGCCTGAGATGCACATCCCTAAGACTCCCCCTCTCTCTCTCTCTGCCCTTGTCTCTGAGCCTCCTTACATAAAATCATACCCATCCTCTGTCACTTCTCATCCCTCTCTACTTCCTTTCTCTTTTTTATTAAATCATAGCTGAGTACTTTAATGCATTTATGGGGTACAATGTGCTGGTTTTATATACAATTTGAAATACTTATAACAAACTGATCAACACAGTCCTCACTGCACTTTCTTCATTATTGTGTTAAGACATTTATACTCTATGCTTAGTAGAGCTGACATGTACCCTTATAAAATGCACCATAGGTGTGGTCCGGCCAATTACCCATCCCCCCCTCCTACTTTCTTCTTTGCTGTACTCAACACCACTGACCTGTTATGTATCTGTTTACTGTTGACTCTCTCCCTCTCCTACTCCCACACACTAGAATATGAGCAATGATAAGTATTCAGCTCTGTTTTGTCCAATACCTTGAGCAGAAATTTTAGCTCAGTACCTGGTGGCTGTCACTGGGTGTACTACCACTTAGCCCTCATGTCTCCACTATCACAACACATGCCATACATTGCCTCTCTCTCTCAAGATGACAGGCCACATTTGCAGTGCCTTGGAATCTCCTGGTCTCCCAGCCCAAGAGAAGCATTTGGAAACAAGATTAATCTGGGATCCCTTAGCCTCAGGAAACCGCTGTTGGTTTTTACTAGGTTATCACAACCATTTATTTAATTTTACTAGCATTCACTCAACTTTCTGATCTATAACTTCTAAAATCTATTTTTACCCTCTTAAAGATTTGAATAATATAAATCCATTTGGCATCTTCTGGAAACTCCCCACTGCTCTAAACTTTACTATAGATTATCAACACTGGTTTTACATTCCTGTAGATGTCTATATTCTGGGCTCATTTGTCTTGCTTTCAGCCCTGTAAATGCTTTATTTCTGCCTTCTCACTTAGGCTGGGTCCCTTGCCTCTTAACCTTGCTGCATCTACACCTTTCCATTTTGTAGGTTTTGCTTCCTTAAAAAATATAATCATGACAGGAAAACAGGAAGTGAGATATTATCCTTTCTCTCTGCCACCTTTTAACATTATGCCATTTGCTATCAACTGTTAGATTCTGTGAACAAAAGTTTACAAATCCTTCAGAAAAATACTTTTTTGTATAAATAAATTTATTTCAGGTTAATGGGAGGATACAAACAACCAGGTCAAAATATTGGTTTTGTTAGGTAGAGTTTGTCTTGTGGTTATGTCCCACACATAAAAGGTGTGCCAACCTCCCCAAGTCCATTCAGTGAGAGCACCCCAACCCCTTCTCCCTCCCTCCTTATTCCTCCCCCCACTTGAATTGAAATGAGTTTTTCTTCTATTGGGTGTGGATTAGATCATCTACTGGCTTCATATTAGTATTGAGTACATTGGACACTTGCTTTTCCATTCTTGTGATACTTTACTAAGAAGAATGGGTTTCAACTCCATCCAGGATATTACAAAAGATGTGAAGTCAACATCTTTTATGGCTAAATAGTATTCCATGGTATGCACGTACCACAGTTTGTTTTTCCATTCCTGAGTTGATGGGATTTAGGTTGTTTTCAATAATTTTTTTCTTGTGTAAACTTGCTCTGTCATTCCTAAGGGAATGACCTAAGGTCCCTAAGGTCTTCCTTGGGACCTTATTCTAGACCTGTGCCATGCTTTGGACTTTATCTTAGATTGTGATGATTCCTTTATAGCCAACATGACTCAGTCTCAGAGCGGCCTCCTCCCAGCCACGCTTCTGCTGTGTCTCCTTCTGTGTCTTCTCTTCAACACCCAGACCCCAGAGCTAAGGTGCCCCAGGGCTCATCCATGGGAACAGGCTCAACCATTGCCCCTCTATCTGTGCTGTCTCTGTAGGAGTTTGAATCCAGCCCTATGACAGATACATCAAATGCTGCCACACCTATTTATCTGCTCCTTTCCCACTCTTTTTTTTTTTTTTTTTTTTTTTTTTAGACAGAGTCTCACTATGTCACCCTTAATAGGGTGCTATGGTGTCACAGCTCACAGCAACCTCCAACTCTTGGGCTTAAGTGATTCTCTTGCTTCAGCCTCCCACGTAGCTGGGACTACAGGTGCCCTCCACAATGCCCAGCTATTTTTTTGTGGCAGTTGTTTAGCTGGTCCAGGCCGGGCTCAAACCAGCCAACCTCAGTGTATGTGGCACCATAACCACTGTGCTATGGGTGCCGAGCCTCCTTTCCCACTCTTTAACACCAATTTACTCATCCAGCTGCAGCCTTGACATCTATCAGGATGTCTAATGAACATCTCAATTCCTCTCCCACCAGCTCCTAGCCTCCTTGTTGGTCACATTTTTATAGAATATGTCAACATTAAATTAGTAACGCAAGACAAAAATCCTAGAGTCAATCTTGTAGCTGCCTTACCTAATGTTCTACATTTAATCCAACAGCTAATCCTGCCACCTCCACCTTCAAAATATATCTAAGGTTCAGTATTCTTCCCACCCCATCTTATCCTTTATAAACAGGATAAATTTGTATCCCAATTGGCCTCCCTGCATCCACTTTTGCCCATAGTCTGTTCTCTACACAAAAGGATTTTCCCACATGGCCTGAAAGACCCCAAAGAGTCTTCCCTGCCCACTCCAATCTCACCTCATGGACTCTTTCAGTCCTAGATGCATGCTTTCTGTTCCTCAGTCACATCAAGTGTCTCCCGTCTCAGGACGTGTGTATTTTCCATGCCCTCTGCCCTGAATATTCTTTCCAGTATTGCCACAGTAAGTTCCCCTTATTACATCCAGATCTCAGCTCAAAAACCACCTCTCCAGGGATAGATAAAGTCACAAGTTCCATCCATGTCTGTAGACTACTTATTTCTTCATAGCTCTTGTCACCATCTCATACATCACTTGTTTACTTATTCATGTCTATTGGCACCATCAAAAGTAAGCTGCTTGGGGCAGGATTCTTGCTGTTTCCAGGGTTCCCTGGGTTCCCTGACTTCCCAGAGTTCTCCTTAAACATTGTGAACCTGACTTTTTCCATGCATCAGGTGACATCTGTATGTCAATATGGTGCCTGAATCTCTCCCCTGCAGGCTGTAGAGGGCTGGGTATGTCATCAGGACATTGCCCACCCACTGGGTCAGTCTTGAACCACTTGGAGAGCTAAATGCATGTAGGCAGCTGAGGTAATGGGACACAAAGGTAACGCAACTGAGAAGCTAAACACCTGAGTATGGCATTTAGGGGGTGTACACAGCCAGCTGATCTCCAGGGACACCCAAGGCCATACTGTCCACCTAGAACCTGGCTAGAAAGGCCTGCACTTACATGCCACTAATACCATCAGTGAGCAGTGAACAGCAGAATGTGGCCCCCAGACCAATGGCCCCCATTTGCAGGAAGGTTTGCCTTTATGCCTGGACAATGAGTCTCAGAGGTCAGTTGAGATCTAACTAGAAAACCAGTCTCAGAAACATGCTCAGAGAATCCTCACAAAACTTGCATATTCAAACTAAAAATGCATTAGCATGCCTGTGGTGAGAAATCCACACTGCTCCCAGAGAGAGCAAGAGATGCCAGGGAATTCCCTCTGACAAGTCTCCAAAACATGGCCTGGCTTCTGCTGCATGTGGGGCCAGGCCTGGGGCAGCCTGCACGCATTCTCACTACTGCCACAACAGAGCTTTGGCCTTTGAAAATTAATGTGCAGAATGTTCCAAGCTGATGCCAAAGATGCAGATGGACTGAAGGGAAAACTAAAAAGTTGGTCTGCTAGCTTTCACAAATGTTCAGAAAATTTGCATGATGAAACCTAGGATCTCAGATTGGGGACATTTGTAGCATCTTTGTGTGGGCTTTGTCCAGCCTGACCTTTAGTACTCACAAAAAAGGCAACTCACTTCCTCTTGCAGTGGTAACTTTAAGGTGTATTTCCAATGCAGATAGTGACCAAGTATGCCACACAGCTAGGTATCCTAAACATGTGCATGTGTGTGTATATCTCACACTTTTCCAGCACAGTTGAGGAGATATGAGCACATGTCCTGGACGTCTCTTACAGTGTCCAAACCCAATCTTTCAAGCCCCCTGCCATGCAGGTCATGCATGTGGTCCTCCACCTTCTCACTGAGATGAGCACAATTGTCTTTTGTTCCATCTCGCCATCTCTCTGCTCTCACCACTAATCCACTCTTCAGCCATATGGCCTTTGTGTTTTATTTATTAAACTTAATTTTTATCAAAATTATGGGTGCCCAAGTTTGAGTTCAAGTACAAGAGTACCTGTACAAGAGCACAAGAGCATTTGTGCAGAACACAGTGCACCAGCCTCTCCCCTGCCCCATTGTCTTCCTCTAGTGAGACATTGAGGCAAAACCCTGATATGATGCAGGCCCTCTAGTCATGTGGCTTTGGCTATAACATGGCAGGAAATTGGCTTTCAGATCTCAAATTCCCAGCTAACTGACTCACATGATTACCAAAAAAAAAAAAATTTTCATTAACTTCTCAAAAAATGTAATGTTTTCACTCTACAGAACTGATCAATGCATATCATCGGGTTTGGGGGAGTACTTAACTCTGTATGACTAATTACACTGATTTTTTTTTTAATATGGCATTATTGACTGCTCACAATGGAAGATGATGTTCATTACTCCTGATCCCCACTGTATACACATAGCCTTTCCATCTTTCACTTGGTCCAATTTTGTGCCCTTACAATTTTACTTAGATCAGGATTTGATGTTCATATCATTATGACTAGCTATGTACTGTTCACTGCTGAGCCATATAATATACTATAATTACCTTTTATTTCCTGTAGAATACTTTTCTATCCCTGAAGTTCATAATTACTTTTCTATTTCATTTATTTAGTTTTCTTTGCACTCTTCTCCTGTCCTCTCAATGTAGTCAAGAATATTTTTATGAAGACTCTCTACTAAAGCTATCTGTTTGGTAATTTCATTTCTGTTTTATTTTATTTTAACATTTTATTATGAAAAATTTTTAATTAACTAAAAGCAGGAAAAAATACTCTAACAAACCCTACATACCCACAGTGTTGCTGGAATATTTTAAAGAGATTCCCAGACATATATAGATTATTGGTAAATGCTGCAATATGCATCTCTAACTGATAGATACCTTTAAAAAGTATAGCCACCAGCTATTATTAAACCTAGTAACATTAACAATTTCATAATATCATCTGATAAACAACATAAATTCCAATGTCGTGTGCATCTTCAATATGTTGTTGTTGGTTGTTTGAATTACAAGTGAGACTCAACCATTGCATCCCCTTGTCTGTCAAGTCTCTTATTCTATAACAATCTTAACTATTTTTCTCAATGTCTTTGATTTGCTAGAGGGACCAACCCAATTGTCTTTAAAAAAATGTCTGGTGTTACAAACTTAGCTAATTCCTTCCTCCAAGTGTCACCTGGCTTGTGTCTTTCTTCTTCCCAGTCCTTATACCCTGGTCGTTAGTCAGAGCACTGTCTCTCAGCCTGGGCTGCAAAGTAGAATCACTTGGCCAGCTTCTTAAAATCCCAGTACCCACACCACAGTCCAGGCCAATGGGCATGAGAGTTGAAACCTCTCCCCTTTCAGCAGTGCTTCTCAGCCTGTGGTCCAAACAAGCAGCACCTGCAGCACCCAGGCATGGTGAAATGCACATTCTCAGGACCCCAGCCAGATGAATGGACCACAAGTCCTGGAAGTCGGATCCAGAACCAGGAGGTTCTGATGCAATTCATACCTAAAAGGTAGTATAAATGCTAGTTTCTTCCTCCATATCTTTTCTCAGATACTGTGCCCTAGCAAACTCCAAAGGACACCAATGACTTTTTTCCTAAGTATGATTACAAACTCATAGATTTTGACTGTATGATGTTATTTAATACACCACAGTTATTATATTTCTGATGTTTTCATTGCCCCACATTTGATTAGGAAAAGCCCTTCAGGTTGGCTTCCATGCCCTTTTGACATGACCTCTAGTAGTCTGGAATCGTTTCCTTACTTTCTAATACAAAAAGAAGTTCTAGGCTCACCTTGTAAATCTCCTTCCCCAGACATAGAAGCAGACATTTCTCCATGGAACTCCTGTTTCTTTCAGTAAAATATAGTCTTCAGAGGCCACAATCTGAGCACTAAATATGCTCATTACTCCTGATCTGTCATTGCTTCTAGACCTTTTCTGTGAACAGAACAAGAAAACCATGTTTTAGAAAGAAAAATTATGAGTTTAAAGTGATATTTCACATTTTAATTTAATACTACAGAGTTTTGAGTCAACTACTTTGATTTTATATTTCTCTTACACGAAAATCATGGTTCTTAACTACATTAGCATATTTCCCTATTTGATTTTCATATGATACATTTCTAATGTTAAAGACTGAACTTTATCCTCCCCAGCACCGCCCCAAATTCATATATTGAAGCCCTAACCTTCAGTGTGACTGTACAGTAGAACCATTGTAAGTTGACCCCCTCCCCCAAGGACTGTAATGAGTTGGCCAACATCAGAGGTGGTCAACATAAGGAACTAGGCCCACTGTACTGATACAGGCATGTGATGTATGTCTAGCCTATGAAAATGAGGTCACCCTAGGGAGGTAGTCAGTGTAGGGTGGTGGTCAGCTATGGAGGCTCTTCTAATAATGAGGAGAAAATTATGAAATAATTCAATAAATTTTTCTAAGGTTGAGTGTCATGAAAACAGAAAAGACCCACAGAATTCTAGGGACAAAGAAAAGATATTAAAGGTTCTAAAAAAGCAGGAGGAAAAGCAAGCTCACAGATTTCACACGAAGAATCAACAAAATATATCAGGCATAGAAGCCAGTTTCAAAACTGAAGAAATCAATTTCCAACCAGAATTCTGTACCCATCTAAACCATCAGTCAAGTTAACACTTGAATAAATACATCAAAATATTATAGGTGTGTGTCTTCTCTCAGGAAGTTACCAGAGATTGTGTAAAGAACTAACCCCCAAAGATGGCAGTAATCCAGAAAAGAGGAGTTCATGGAATAATGGTTACATGAGAACCCAATATTACAACTGTACAGCAGGCACAGAAAGCATCCAGTTTAGACGGGAGCATGTCAAAGCCGAAAATTCTACTAAACCCAACAGTATTGTCAAGTTGGTAACATAAACACATATAGAAAAGAATTACTTTATTCAACTGACTTTAAAGTGCAGCATGTGGACTCTACATCCTTAGTGGGATATATTCTAAAGATAAAAAGAATAAAAAATAAATTTCAAACAATAATGCAATAGGCTAATTGTTAATAGTGTGTTGTTATTTATAACCATTTGTATTCATCTATTAGGATGCTATTACAGAATATCACAGACTGAGTGCCAGAAATTTATTTTCCCATAGCCCTTCTGGAGGCTGGAAGTACAAGATCAAGTGTTGTCAGAGTTTCACTTGAAGCCTTTCACCTTGGCTTGCAGATGGCCGCCTTCCCACTGCACTCTCACCTTTGTGCACATCCCTTCCTGAAATCTCTTCCTCTTCTTTCAAGGACAGCAGTGTGACTGGATTAGGACCACACTTTTATTAAAACTTAATTAAACTCCTTAAAGACCCTGCCTCCTAATACAGTAGAATCTCCCTAGTTGATCACTTCCCTACATTGACCACCTCCATAAGTTGATTTAATTTTCATAAACCAGACATGCACCATATGTACCCAATGGATATATTGACACCTCTGTAAGTTGTACCTTGACCACTTGGACTGTGACACACAATATTAATTTACCCTTTATAACTTGACCAGTTGAGTCCACTCTACACCAAGGGGTAGAAGGTGTGGGCTTTGCCCTTTGGTTGTGTTATTTTTTTTAGTATAAGTTCTTTTCATGTTTTATTACTAGGTGTTACATTAGTCCAAATGTCCTATTGTTTACCATGTGTTGTGGAAGATTTTTTAATGGATAGGACTGGTCTAGGAGGGAGATTGCTAAGCTCTCACCCTAATGGGCACAATGCAGGATGTAGGGCAGACCTCTTAGGTGAAGTACGCAACTGTGACTCAGACTTTACCTAACAAACACAAACAATGTAACCTAATCATCTGTACCCTTATAGGAATCTAAAATTTAAAAAAAAAATTCACACAGGAAAAAGGGTGGCACACTCACATGAATGGCAAAACATAACTATAGTCCAGAAAGTAGAAGAGAAGAGGAGAGAGAGGGAAGGGGAGGGGGATATGGGAGGAGGAAGTGTATTTGGGGGGACTTCACCTAATGTGCATGATGCAATGGTACATTTCAAAACTATTAAGAAATGAGTATAATTGTGATGGATGTGTTACTTAGTTCAACGTAAGCGTTTCACATTGTATATTGAAGCAGTGCCGTGAACCCCATAAATGCATCAGTGTACAAAATTATGATTTAATAAAAAAATAATTTAAAAGAAAAGAAAAGGGATGGCAGATTTCCAGGCATCAAGTTGTTGGCTCTAGAACTTTGAACTGCAACATGAGCTCTCCCAGAAAGTCTTGTGTGGTAAATGGAATGCAGTTCCAGTAGAAGTTGAGCAAGAGTTTATCAAAAAGTTCCCAGACTTTGCCAGAGGCTTCAAAGATGACATCTTTAATGCTGACCAGTATGGACTCTTTCTCAAGGGCGATTCCTGACAGGAAACTTCATCATGAAGGGTGACAATTATAACAGCAGAAAACTTTCCAAAGAACATTTCCCAGTTCTGATTTGTGCTAGCTCAGCTGCAGAGAAACTAAAGCCCTTGCTGATTGGTAAATCAGCAAAACAACATGCATTTATGAGCCTGAAGCCTGAAGCCCTCCCTGTCACTTGGATGACTGGTGCCCTATCTGAGGATTGGGTAAGGGGTATCAATTGAGAAATAAAGAAGAAATCGTCTGTTCTACTGACAATAAATAATTGTCCTGGCAACCACAGTGAATCATCTCACAAACAGGACACTGAAATTTCTGCCTCTACATACAACCTCAAAAATCCAACTTATTGACTAAGGCATCATCAAAACATTTAAAATACACCAATACATCATCAGCACATTTAAAATCAAGCCCAGCTCCTGTAGGGGGTCATCACTGAAACGCAAACCTGTAGTTTGCCTTTGGAGGCAACTTCATCTGCTGCATCCCTAGTACAGGTGCACTACTGCACCCAGCTTATATATTCCTTTTAAAATAATGTTAACACTCTGGATGCTGTCCTCTGGATCAGTTCTTCTTAGAATAAAGTTCAGCCAGAAACTATATAGAAGTGTTTCAAGAAAGTTGGATTTGTCACAACCCAAGAGCACAATGTTTTGGCCCCGTCAGACAGTCCACCTCCCCTGACAGAATTCATAGTAGATTTTGAAGGTTTTGTTGCAATGGATGATGAGGTAGCAACCTGTAATGAACCTGACCCAGAGGCAATTTTCCTAGTGATGTTGACTGAACTACAGACCAGCATCAAAGTGCATGATGCAGCAGCTGATAAAGGAAGAGGAAAGTGAGGATGACACAGCAATTGCAGAGTCTCCAAAAGAAGAGGATGTCAGGCATCTCATAATGCATTCCAAGTTATTTGCTGTGAAAAAATGTCCAGGTATGCTGAGAAGTATAGCCAGCGTTGAGAGTGCTTTTTCCCACTTAGGTTGGAATAAGAATAAGAAACAGACAAAGACTGATTCTTTTTTCTGAAGGAATGATTAAGCCATGAAAAACAGTAAGTGTATTGATTTTGTATAATACTATACATGTTATTTACTATCTTTTGATTATGTATGATTTCATATGACACTCTCTAATAAAAGCTGTACAAGAAAGTAAAGTACTTGTACATATCAGCTAAGTAGGCCTAGTCCCTTATGCTGACCACCTCTGTAGGGTGGTTAGCTCATCATAGTCCCTTGGCTGGTTAACTGACAGAGATTCTACTGTATGTTCTGTGTTCTTCCTGAAAGTGCTTATTACTGTTAACTCGGACCTCATGGGTTGATTATCTAATTTGCTTTCCTTTTTCCCCACTCTCTACTCTGTTCTACTTCTTTAAAGATCTTCTCAGATTTACCTTTGAACAGTCTACTCATTTTTTTCATTACTTGCTGTCATCTTTTTAATATCCAAAATTGTTTTTCTGTATATGCCTTGTTGACTTGTTTTGTTTTGTTTTTATTTGTTTGTTTGGGACAAGTCTCACTGTGTGCCCAGACTGGAGTGCAGTAACACAATCACAACTCACTGTGGCCTCCAGCCCGTGGGCTCAAGGAATCCTCCCACCTCAGCCTCCCAAGTAGCTGGGAGTACAGGTACACTACTGTACCCTGCTTATATATTCTTTTTAAAAATAATGTCCTAGCCAGGTGTGGCAGCTCACCCCTATAACCCCAGCACTCTGGAGTCTGAGGCAGGAAGATTTTTTTGAGTTTGGAACTTTAAAACCAGCGTGAGCATGAGCAAGACCCCTCTCTAAAAGCACAGAAAAATTAACCCAGCATGGTGGTGCATGCCACCAGCTACTCAGGAGACTGAGGCAGGAGGATTGCTTGAGCCCAGGAGGATACAGTGAGCTACAATGGGGCCACTGCACTATCGCCTGGATGACAAAACAAATCCCTGTATCAAAAATAAAATATAAAATACAAGATAAAATAATTAAAATAAAATAATATAATAAAATTCCTGTTCTTGTTTCATGGATCCAGTATCTTTTCTCAGCCCCCTGGGAGTATTGACAGATTTTAGTTTAAGTTCTCGTCTCTCTGTATAGACTATTTTCCTCAAGTTGAGTTATGTTTGGTTTGGTTTCTGCCTTCCATATTTCCTCTGTTTCATTCAACTTGGTCTCTGCCTTCCATATTTCCTGCTGTCCTCAAATATCCCGATACCCTTGATCAAGAAGATCGTGAAAGGCAGCTGGGGCCTCTGCGTCAGAGGTTTGCTCACTGTCCTTCCTGTAAAGGCATGGCTTGGACATGTTCTCTAGGAAACCCCATTATCAGCGTCTGTAGGTTTTTATTTCCCAGGGGCTGACCAGAGTCCACAAAGCCTGCCCCTGCCCCCACCCGCATCAGAAGCCTGCATGCAGGGCTGTGGGAAGCCAGCAGGGACAGAGACAGGGACAGGAGAGGGCCCCTCACTCCCTGCCATCCATATCACACCCACCACCCAGCCCAGAGACCCTTCATTTCACACTGTCTGGTTTCTCCCAAGGACATGGGCAGCTGTTGCCAAATCACAGAGGTTTGAGGAGGAGAACCATGAGTCTACCTGTTTCTTAAACACGTGCACATTTCTCCCACTTTTACACATTTCGAGAGGTGCCTTGTGCTGCAAAATTCTTTGGCCCCTTGGTGTAAACCAACTCACTTTGGGGCTTTTATTTCTGCCCGTGAAAAATTCCATTTTCTCAGCTGAGCCAGTCACCATCTGCTTTCCAGTTATCCCAATGTTGTTATTTTTGTCCCCTCAAGTTTATGCCTTTTTAAAATGTTTCTTATGAAAGTATAATATGTAGAAAGAAAATTGCACCTGTCATAAGAGAAGATCTCAGTCAATGTACAAAAGCAGAACACAGACCTAAAACCAAGACTCACGTCACAACACGGTGCACCAAGGCCTCCCCCTGCCCCATCTGTAGCACCCACCCCACAATGGCACCCATCATAGCACAGAGGAGGGTTGTTTTCCTGTTTTCCATGAAACTGGAATTGTAGAGGACATACTCTTTTGTACCTGGCTTCTTTCACTGACATTTTGTTTGTGGCATCGATCCATAACCTTGGGTGCAGGGGCAGCATTATCACTGGTGTGTGATTTTTTCTGATGTGTGGCTAGGCCAACATGTATGTGCCCATTTTTGATGGACACATGGTGGTTCTAATGTGAGGGCTATTGGGAATAATGTTGATGTAGATGCTCTTGTATGTGTTCCTTGGTGAACCTACATGTGCATTTCTGTTGCATCATAGGATATGTGTACATTTTTGGCATTACTGGACATCACCACATTGCTTGCATCAATTTACCCTCAGACCAGCCATATGTGAGAGCTCTGGCTGCTCTGTTTCATGACCAATACCTCTTTCATTATAAACTTTCTGGTGCGTTTTGGTTTGTGTGTTCTTTTTTTTTATTAATTCTTTTATTTTAGTGAGAATAGAAAAGGAAGCAGACCTTGGTGTGTATTTATGCTGCCATATTTAATAGGAAGCCAACCAAGCTTTGTTTTTCTGAAGCACTAATTGGATCATGTCTTTCAGCTGTACTGAAAATTCTTCTCTGGTTATCTGGTTAAAATTTGAATGTCTTCTTAATTTTCGTCTTGAACTGGTTCTACAGAGCTCCACACACCTTTTTTACCTGGGTGGCTGTAATCCTACAGAACATCGTGTAACTTACCAACCTGTTGCTCTTTCAGGCATCCACGGATTTGCACTAACTGCTGCTTTTCCTTGAATTGCTCTCCCGCCTTCCCTGCCTGCTACATCCAGGGTCACTCCTGAAGAAGCCTTCCTGCCTGAGCACCCAGAGGGGCCTCTCTGGATCCACCACCTGCCTTTGTTTCGTTCTATCTGTACTGATGATGAACCCATAATGGGTCTTTTTTCCCCATGTCTGGATGCTCATTACAAGAAAGAACTATCATTTCATTTGTAACATCAGTACCTATCACAGTGCCTGGGACAGAGCACTGCACAAGTGGTAACTGAATTCATTTATTTGTTCACACATTCGAGTATTCATCATTTAACAGATATCTAATGGAAGCCTTTCCTATGCCAGACTCTGTTCTAAGCACAGGGAATGCCGTGAGGAGACAGCAAGACAAGAATCTCTCCTCTAGCCAAGCAGGTGAGGCAGGCAGAGCCAATAAGAAGTGAATGATGGAAAGCATGCAAACAACATGCACACCCAGTCCTGTGCCCTTCTCAAGGACACTCTTCTCTGCCTGCCCCAGTGAAACGGACACGGACCTCCCCTGTGTCTCAGTAGTCTTGGGGCCTCTGCTCTGGCCTGAAATTTCCCACCCCCACCTTTGTATAGCTGGCTCCTTTTTATTATTCAGACCTCAGCTTAGGTGTCACCACCTCAGAGAGGCCTTCCTTGACCAAATGCTCAGTCACACGCCGTCATAGCAGGCACTTCAGTTCTCTGTGTACGTCAAGCCATCTGCTACCTTTACTATGACTGTGTTTGTTTATTTTCTATTTCCTCTAAATATACTCAATGAGGGCAAGGGTTTTTGTTTTGGTTTAGTTTGGGGGGAGGTTGTTAACAACATAACTCCTTTCACCCAGATAGTACAGCCTGACAAATAATAGGTGCCCCATTTATTTACTTAGTGAATGAATGAGTGGATTATAGAAAAATTATAAACTGAAAAATTTCAAAAGGAGAAATGTGGCATTCACTTACCCTATAATCCAGCAATTGCATTTCTAGTGATTTTTACCAAGAGAAATGAAAACATACACCCCCCCCCCCAAATATCAATACTTCTATGTGAATTTTCATAGCAAGTTCATTTAAAAAAGGCAAAACCCAGAAAGCATCTAAATAGTCATCAATCCTTTCACAGGAAAGTGGTCTAGGCCAACTCCCTCCCCCCCCCCCCCCCGGCACCTGCCGGCACTGGCGTCTCCACCACACATGCCCAGAGTCAGGTCTCATTGCCAGTGCTGCTCACAGTAAGCTCCTCCCTCAACAGCCTCCCGCGGTCCAGTATGCCATTAAGTTAAAGTCCAATATCTCAAATGCAAAGGCCTCCCCTTACCACCTTCCCTGTGCCAACCTCTGGTCTTTCCTAGCTCTGCCCTGTAAGCAATCACATGACCCAGACAGATATTCAAGTAGCTGCCCATCTAACTATGTTCACTGGCCAGAAAAACCTGCACCTGGGGATGCTGGTTAGATGCAGAGGGTCACCAGATCACCAGCACCCCGCTGAGCAGGATTCAGTGAATATCCACCTCCTTCCTCCTGTCTTGCTGCCTGATCACATCTGGTTAGCCTCAGACCTACCATCCTGCCTGACTAGAAGAGAGGGTGCTGGCAGTTAGAATGGCCACCCTGGACATCTGGACACTGACTTCACAGAGCAGGAAACCAGGTAACCACACTGGAACCCCTGAGCACACGTCCCAGAAAAGCTATTTGTTACCCTTGCATTGCATGCGCCTGGGCCCGCTGTGTGCTAATAATAGCAAACACATTTCCATATTAATCAAAATGTGGCATTTCCAATTGGGTCATTGTCCCCAAAGTGTCACCTCTTTCTGAGGGTGAAAATTAGATCTTTGTCCCTGAGACTCATCATTATTCATCTGCCTGCCAACATAAGACTGACACGCTTTGGATGGGACATAGCTGTGTATCAGATAGAGAAAAACATTCGCACCTCCTCCCTCTCCCTGTCTTCCCCAATTTCCCTTCCACTTCTCCTCCTGTTTATCTTCTTCCTTCTGTTCCTTGTCTTTCCCTCCTCCACCTGCCACTGTGTTTCCCAGGGGAAAAGGCTTTCCCTTCTCCAGGCTGCCTCCATTAACTCACAGGGCAGTGTGAGGATTAGACCCCGGCTGATGGCAGGTCCTCTGTCCTCTAGACTTTGGTTCCTGTTGAGACAAGGTGTCCCACTCTCTCTGAGGAGCCAAGCTCATCTACAATCCTCACTGTCACTGCAGCCCAGAGCAAGCCTCATGCACTGAGATCAACAACAGTAAGGACGGCAGAAGCTACTGCTGCTAGAGCATACATGCCCTGCACCCTTTGCTCCAGGTAAACACTGGACACTTTATGTATAGTCTATACTTAATCTTCAAAAACCCCCCTAGAGAAAGGTGAAAAATGTGCACTTTACAGGTGTGACACAAGGGAGGGGAGAAGTTAAGCACTTGGCTCAAAGTCACACATGGATAAGAATATTCAGCTTCTCGCCCAGACAGCAGCTCTGATCTGGGGCCATGCTCTGCCAGGTCAGAGGCCTCACTTTCTGCAGCAAGTGGGCACTGGAGCCTAAGTCAGGTGTACAGATACCCTGGGCACAGGGCTCCAGTGTCTCCCTCCCTTTCCAGGTATCCTGGTGTCTGCCTAACCTGTCAAAGTGATGGTTAGCATGACCCTATTTCTCTGGGCTTCTGTCACCCTAAGGGAGCTTTGCCCCTTGCTGTGAGAGAGGGACCCAAAGTTAATGCAAGATGGTGGCAGTTCTCCTGGGAAAAGCGGAGCCAGATGGAAAACATGAAAATGAGTCACCACTTTGAAATCCAGCATCCAGAAACAGTGTCACTGGCACTCCAAGCAGTAATTGGCATTAAGACAGGCTTGGAACTGCAAACCAGTGATTTTCAATTGATATTTTTAAAAAGTAGTTGACATTAAGTGCTGTCTGGAGCAGCAAACTAGTGATTTGCAAACGACATTCAATAAGAAATCATTTGTGGAGCTGCGCCGTGACCTGTGATTGGCACTCTCCCGGACCATGGTAAGAGCTGTGCCAAGACCCTCCAGACCACCGGAAGAGGTGTGCTGCGACCCATGATTGGCATCCTCCCAGACCCCAGTAAGAGATCCGCCAGGACCCTCCTGGACCTCCGGAAGAGCTGCACCAAGACCAGCGATCAGCATCCCCCTGGACCTCTGTAAGAGCTGCCTCCACCTGGACCCCAGTAAGAGCTGTGCAGGGACCCGCTACCCCGCCCACCCGGCCTCCCACACCCTGTCCAGGAACTCCTGGGAAAACCCACATCCACCGTCCTGTACCCTCCCTGCCTCCACACAGCCTGCTCGTCTGGCCAGAGACTCTGGTAGCCGCGTGCCCTCTGCAGCCCTCCCTCTGTGCAGAGCTTTTCTCCTAGCCAGAGACTGCTGGAGCCTTGAGCCCTCTGTGTCAAAGTCACTGGGCACCAGGCACTCCCAGAACCATGTGCACCACCCCTACCCACCCTGTTGCTGGATCTGGGGGTGTCACACTCTGGAGCTACTCCCACAATCAGAATTCCCTGGCTGGAGCAGCCCCAGAAAAGCTCTACAGGGTCACTCTCTGCAAAGATCCAGCAACAATAGAGTAATCCCCTTGGGGGTCTAATCTCAGAGAGACACCACCCCAAATCTGAGGATGGCCAGAGGCAATGGTGAAAAATAATCATGAGATGAAATCAAAGAAAAAACTGTGGCAATATGAATAATCAGAGTAGATCAACTCCCCAAGGAACAAAGGGGCAGACACAGCAAAGATCCCATGCACAAGCAAATAGCTGAGATGTCATAAATCGAATTAAGAATCTGGATAGCAAATAAGATCGAATTAGAATCCCAAGCAGTAACCCAAAAGATGTGTCAAGAATTCAAGGATTTCAAAGACCAAATGACCAAGGATTTTGACACATTTAGACAAGAAGTTGCATCCCTCAAAGATCTGAGAAACACAGTAGAATGCCTCAGTAACAGAATGAAGCAAGCAGAAGAAAGGATTTCTGACATTGAAGACAGAGCTTTTCAACACTCCCAAACTCACAGAAGGAAGAGAAATGGAGAGCAAAAACAGATTACTCTCTCAGAGAGCTCTGGGATAATTCGAAGAAAACCAATATTCATCTTATAGGGATCCCCGAAAGCAATGAAGTGACTTCACGAGCAAAGAGTCTCTTCTCCATGAGATTATGAAAGAGAAATTTCCAGACATGACAATAGATTCTGAATTTCAGATAGCTGATAGTTTCAGAACTCCAGCATGACTCAACCCAAATAAGACAACCCGCAGACACATCATAATCAATTTCACTAAAGTTAATATGAAGGAGAAAATTCTGAAAGCAGCCAGACAAAAGAAAACCATTACCTACAAGGGCAAGAATATTAGAATAACTGCAGATCTCTCTGCTGAAACCTTTCAAGCTAGAAGAGGATGGTCATCGACTTTTAATCTCCTAAAACAAAAATACTTTCAACCCAGGATCCTGTACCCAGGTAAAGTGAGTTTCATTTATGATGGAGAAATTCAATACTTTAATGACATTCACATGTTGAAGAAATTTGCCATAACTAAACCAGCTCTACAGAATATTCTCAGACCTATCCTCCATGAAGACTAGCATAATCCTCCACCACAAAAGTAAACCCACCTAGAAAATTTTGATCAAATTCCAACTTTCACAGTCACAAAAGGATAAAAAATGTCTACTGGACTCTCAAAAAACTTATCAATATTCTCAATTAATGTGAATGGTTTAAATTGTCCTCTAAACAGGTACAGGTTGGCTGACTGGATACAAAGACTCAAGCCAGATATCTGCTGCATACAAGAATCTCATCGTACATTCAAAGACAAATATAGACCCAAGATGAAGGGATGGTCATCTATACTCCAGGCAAATGGAAAGCAGAAAAAAGCAGGCATCGGAATCCTATTCACACATGCAATAGGCTTTAAACCAACTGAAATAAGGAAGGATAAGGATGGACACTTCATATTCGTTAAAGGTAATATTCAATATGATGAGATTTCAATTATTAATATTTATGCACCCAACCAGAACGCACTTCAATTTATAAGAGAAACTCTAACAGACATGAGGAACTTTATTTCCTGCAGTTCCATAGTAATTGTAGACTTTAACACCCCTTTAGCAGTGCTGGATAGATCCTCTAAAAAGAAGCTAAGCAAAGAAATCTTAGATTTAAACTTAAACATTCAACATCTGGACTTGACAGACATCTACAGAACATTTCATCCCCGCAAAACTAAATACACATTCTTCTCATCAGCCAACAAAACATACTCCAAAATCGACCACATCCTGGGCCACAAATCTAACCTCAGCAAATTTTGAAAAATAGAAATTATTCCTTGCATCTTCTCGGACTATCATGGAATTAAAGTTAAACTAATAACAACAGGAATCTGCATACCCATACAAGAACATGGAAACTAAATAACCTTATACTGAAGGATAGATGGGTTATACATGAGATTATGAAGGAAATCATCAAATTTTTGGAACAAAACAACAATCAAGACACAAATTATCAGAACCTCTGGGACAATGCAAAAGCAGTTCTAAGAGGGAAATTTATGGCACTGCAAGCCTTCCTCAAGAAAACGAAAAGAGAGGAAGTTAATGACTTAATGGGACATCTCAAGCAACTGGAGAAGGAAGAACATTCCAACCCCAAACCCAGCAGAAGAAAAGAAATAACCAAAATCAGACCAGAATTGAATGAATTTGAAAGCAAAAGAATTATACAACAGATCAATAAATCCAAAAGTTGGTTTTTTGAAAAGATCAATAAAATACATAAACCTTTGGCCAACCTTACCAGGAAAAAAAGAGAAAAATCTCTAATTTCATCAATCAGAAATGGTAACGATGAAATAACAAGAGACCCCTCAGAAATTCAAAAAATCCTTAACGAATATTACAAGAAACTTTACTCTCAGAAATATGAAAATCTGAAAGAAATCTACCAATACTTGGAAGTACACCACCTACCAAGAATTAGCCAGAATGAAGTGGAAATGTTGAACAGGCCTACATCAAGTTTTGAAATAGCATCAGCTATACAAAATCTTACTAAAAAGAAAAACGCAGAACCACATGGCTTTATGTCAAAATTCTACCAAATCTTTAAAGAAGAACTAGTACCTATATTACTAAACCTCTTCCAAAATATAGAAAAAGAAGAAATACTACCCAACACATTCTACTAAGCAAACATCACCTTGATCCCTAAACCAGCGAAAGACCCAACAAGGAAAGAAAATTATAGACCAATATCACTAATGAATATTTATGAAAAAATACTCAATAATATCCTAACAAACATAATCCAACAACACATCAAAAAAATTATACATCATGACCAAGTGGGATTTATCCCATAGTCTCAAGGCTGGTTCAATATATGTAAATCTATAAATGTAATTCAGCACATAAACAAACTAAAAAATAAAGACCATATGATTCTCTCAATTGATACAGAAAAAGCTTTTGATAATATCCAGCATCCCTTCATGATCAGAACACTTAAGAAAATTGGTATAGAAGGGACATTTCTTAAACTAATAGAAGCCATCTACAGCAAACCTACAACCAATATCATATTCAATGGAGTTAAATTGAAATCATTTCCACTTAGATCAGGAACAGGACAAGGCTGCCCATTGTCTCCATTGCTCTTTAACATTGTAATGGAAGTTTTAGCCATTGCAATTAGGGAAGAAAAGGCAATCAAGGGTATCCACATAAGGTCAGAAGAGATGAAACTTTCACTCTTCACAGATGACATGATCGTATATCTGGAAAACATGAGGGATTCTACTACAAAACTTTTAGACGTGATCAAGGAATACAACAATGTCTCAGGCTACAAAATCAACACCCATAAATCTGTAGCCTTTATATATACCAACAATAGCCAAATCAAAAAAAAAAAAAAAAACAGTCAAGGACTCTATTCCTTTCATAGTAGTGCCAAAGAAGATGAAATATTTGGGAGTTTATCTAACAAAGGACGTGAAAGATCTCTATAAAAAGAACTATGAAAGTTTAAGAAAAAAAATGGCTGAACATGTTAACAAATGGAAAAACATATCATTCTCATGGCTGGGAAGAATCAACATCGTTAAAATGTCATACTACCCAAAGCAATATATAATTTTAATGCAATTCCTATCAAAGCTCCATTGTCATATTTTAAAGATCTTGAAAAAAATAATACTTCATTTTATATGGAATCAGAAAAAATCTAGAATAGCCAAAACATTATTCAGAAATAAACACAAAGCAGGAGGAATCACGCTACCAGACCTGAGACTGTACTATAAATCAATAGTGATCAAAACAGCATGGTACTGTCACAAAAACAGAGAAGTAGATGTCTGGAACAGAATAGAGAACCAAGAGATGAATCCAGCTGCTTACCATTATTTGATCTTTGACAAGCCAATTAAAAACATTCAGTGGGGAAAAGATTCCCTATTTAACAAATAGTGCTGGGTGAACTGGCTGGCAATCTGTAACAGACTGAAACTAGACCCACACCTTTCACCATTAACTAGGATATACTGGATAAAAGATTTAAACTTAAGACATGAAACTATAAAAATACTTGAAGAAAGTGCAGGGACAACTCTTGAAGGAATCAGCCTGGGTCAATATTTTATGAGGAGGACTCCCCAGCCAATTGAAGCAGTATCAAAAATACACTACTGGGACCTGATCAAACTAAAAAGCAAGCAGACAGCCCTCAGAATGGGAGAAAATATTTTCAGGTTATACCTCCGATAAAAGTTTAATAAGCAGAATCCATAGAGAACTCAAATGTATTAGCAAGAAAAGAACAAGTGATCCCATCTCAGGGTGGGTAAAGGACTTGAAGTGAAACTTTTCTAAAAAAGATAGACACACGATCTACAGACATATGAAAAAAAGCTCATCATCCTTAATCATCAGAGAAATGCAAATCAAAACTACTTTGACATATCACCTAACCCTAGTAAGAGTAGCCCACATAACAAAATCCCAAAACCAGAGATATTGGCGTGGATGCGGAGAAAAGGGCACACTTCTACACTGCTGTGGGAATGCACAATAATACGTTCCTTCTGGAAGGATCTTTGGAGAATACTTAGAGACCTATAAATAGACCTGCCATTCGATCCTATATTTCCTTTACTAGGTATATACCCAGAAGACCAAAAATCACAATATAACAAAGACATCTGTACCAGAATGTTTATTGCAGCTCAATTCATAATTGCTAAGTCATGGAAGAAGCCCAAGTGGCCATTGGCCCACGAATGGACTAGCAAATTGTGGTACATGTATACCATGGAATACTATGCAGCCTTAACGAAAGATGG
>CAUYPK010023115.1:0-22073 GCA_963574355.1 Loris lydekkerianus
TTCTACTGATTGTCCTTAGATTAAAAATAGGAAAAACTGTAGATGGCCTTTATCGGTTTAAGAAATGACCCATCTAAGCTTATTTTCTTAAGTATTCTGATTATGAAAGGATGCTGGATATTATCAAAAGCTTTTTCTGCACCAATTGAAAGAATCATATGGTCCTTATTTGACAGACATTCATGATCTAAGTGTATGTGTGTGTGGGGGGGTGGAACAGCATGGATTGGTCAATAAGATTTGAAGAAAAAGTATAATACTTGTAACCAAGCATTTAATTTCCAAACGGTGAAGTAGTTACATTCTTTAGCTCTGCCAAATTAGTAAATAATAATTAGAGTTAATATTTAGAATTAACATTCATGCCCAGCGCTTCCTCGAGCCCCCAGCCTCAACTTCCAGTGCTGTTATGTGAAGGGATAGCCTTTCTAATCATCCTAGCATCCTCTTCCCCTTTCCTGCTGGCCAGGAAGGCCACCAGCTTCAGATTTTCAGGGCTACAGGTTAGAGGAAATCTGCCCATCTACAACAAACCAGGATGTAGACAGAAAATGTTGCTAAACCACTCAGATTTGGGGTTATGATGGTCTCATGGCTGACAATGCTTTCTCTAACAAGCATACAGATTTGAAAAGAGAGCAAAATCTGTCTTTATTGCAAATAAAAATACCTAAAAGTATTCAACCGATCTGAACGAATAAAATTGATACATTTTTAATTAATTTAGTCCCATTGGTATAAAATTTGCTTCAACAGAAAATGTCTATTTTTTGTATCAGAAATCAGAAAGTAACCTCACAGAAAACCTCAGAGGGATGGTTCTTCAGCTGGGCACACTGACTGTGGTCCAGCTGACTGGAGCAGGGACCACAGGGCAGGCCCTCTGCCGTCCCTCCCCCACCCCACCCCGTGCAGGTGGCCCACCTCCCGGAAAGGCCTCCTCCAGCAAGCGGAGGTCCCTCACACCTGCGCCCTGCAGGCAGCTCAGCTCCACGGAAGCCTCCTCCAGCACGCGGACGTCCCTCACACCTGCGCCCTTCTCAGTGCCTCTGGGCTGCTGCCCCAGCCTGGGAGCAACTTCTTCCAGCTGAGTCCAAACTGCTCCTGTCCTGGGCCTGAGCCGCCAGCTGTGCCTGCCCGGGTAGCATCGCTGTAAAACAAGGAAGCAAGAGAGAAATCTACTGGGGAAGGAGAAGAGAAAGAAATGCCCGGGGGATTAATTATAGACGATAAAACACAATGGCTCTCTGTCCTCACTGGGAGGAGGTAGAGGGGAAAACAAGAGAGCTGGCCATCGCCAGCAAGGCAAATAAAACAAAAAAGCGAGGCCCCCATGGGGTCTGGAAGCCTCAGGTCCCTGCGCCCCTGGAGGGACTCAGACCCTGACAAGCCCACAGTTTAGGAACGAAAAGCAAAGCTGGAGGCCCGAGTTAGTTTCAGTGACAGGAAGGACAGGGCGGTGTCCCTGCACCCCTGTGTGGGTGCGGGACTCCAGGGGCCTCTTCTACTTCCTGCCCACGTGACTAACGTGTGAGCCCCGAGTGTAAGACATCACCCCCCCAAACACGGAGAAGTAAACCAGCAGGTGACCAGCAGGTGACTGGCCGGACCGGAACTCCAGGAGGGCCCGAAGCCTGTTCCCCTACCCAGAGCCTGTCCATCACAGGTGGGCACCCACCAGGGGTGTGTCCAGAGAGAGAAGAAACAAGCCGAAGCAGGAATAAGAAATGGTGTCACCACACCCTCTGATGTGTCAGGGTCCCCGACGCCGATCAGGGTCCGGAATGAAGCCCTGGTGGGGCCTGTGTGTGAAGCTGACGAGGCTGAAACTCCCTGTCCGGGCACCCCGAGTGGTGACCTCAGGCAAATGAGGAAGGGAATCTGGGGGGGGGGGTTATTAAGGGGTGACCATCTCTGCTTTGAGGTGTGGTTGGCACCATGCGAGGGTCCCTTGTAGGGCAGGGAGGATGTTACGGTCAGTCGCTGCCTCTTGCTGGTGTGAACGTGCTCCGGATGAGACAGACCCGGGCCAGGCACCTGCTGCAGAGACGCTTTGTATTCCGGGGCCATGTCTGTGCTCAGAGCATCAGCAACAACACGGCAACAAATCTGTCTTTTCCTTTCCCCCTGATAAAGTCTTGTTTTGTTACCAGGGCAACCGATTCCTACAAAATTGATAATAATTAAAAACAAAGTAGGAGAACATCTTTACCTACTGGAACCAGGAAATAAATCCCCAAAAGCACAAAGAAAAGAAATGTAAATAAGAAGACAGTAAATAAAACACAATAGTGTATTTTTGATACTGCTTCAATTCTGATAAGTAGGGCAACTTATCAGAATAGGGAAATGTGCTCAGTCCCCAGAAATGATGGTTTTATTCTCTCTTTGTATTTGCCATTTCTGCCTTTTTTTTTTTTTTTTTTTTTTTTTCACTTTCTGGTCGTGGCTGGGTTTGAACCCACCACCTCTGGCATATGGGGCTGGTGCCCTATTCCTTTGAGGCACAGGAACCACCCTGGGAAATGGCAGGATCTCTATTTTTAAAGGCTGAATAACACACACACCAGTTTCTTAATCTATTCAGCCATCCATGGGCACTCTGCTTCTATATTTTGGTTATTATGATCAATGCCACAATGAACATGGAAATACGGGTATCTTTACCAGGTAGTTATTTAATTTCTTTTGAGTATATACTAAGAACAGGCATTGCTGGGTGGTATGTGTCAACTGAAATATCAAGATCTACAATTTAGAAAGGAGACTTTACTTCTTATAAAGGGTTGTAGCCTGCAAGCCGCTATCCTAACAGGCTGGGAAATGCAACCTCTTCTTGAGAACAGAAGTGCAGGCAATCCATGGGGGAAGGATGAAACAGGGATTCATGCTAGACAGATTGGCCAGGAAGACATACATATTCTGCAGGTGATAGGAGGGTTTGTGAATATTCATAAAGGGGGTACTAACACATGCATATTAAACAAACATGCATGTTACATATGACCTATATTCACTTTGGTGTGGAGTCTTAACTTTTTTACATATATTAAAATTAGGCCATATGTGTCAGAAAGCAAAGCAGGCACACAAAGGCATTGAAGTGTAGCCTCTGTAAACTGGCTAGAACCAGCGCACCATCATGGGCTCTTAGTAGGAAAAAGGTTGTGGCATCACTGTCTTGTCCAATCAAAACTGTCTTTGTGGACTGTGGGGGCGGAGAGTGATCAGTTAGCATGGGGGTGGATGAGCTACAGCTGTCTCAATATTGCTTCTCTGTAGGAGGCTGTGCTTGTTTAGCTGCTCAAAAAACCAAAAAAAAAAAAAAAAGAAAAGACAAGAAAAACCTTGTGACAGTTTTTTTTTAGACCATAACTGATTGTTTAAGTGTAGGGGTGTATGACTTAACCCTTGCCTGGCACGGCCTTAGATTTTGTTTAGTATTCAGCATCTTATTGTCACAAAAAGTTCATTTTGTCCATCTCATAATTTCTAGTCTAACATTAATGCTGTTCTGTTGTTGCACTTAAGCCACAAGAGGAAGGGGGAATAAGTTTCTGATCTTCCACCCCATTGTGACCAGGAACTTTGCCTTTAAGTTTCTCTTAAAAAATAAAAATAATGAACTAAAGGTTTCTCTGGGGTCCTTTTGGCTAAGAAGGGTTCTGGTTAGTGGCTGGGGGACAGGAATTGGCTTTTCCTTCCATAGGTAGTCCTATTTTTAATTGATTTAGGAGCTCCTGACTGTTTCTCAGTGGCTGCACTAATTCACATTCCCATCAACAGCGTCTAAGGGTCCCCTCTCTCCACACCCTGACCAATATTTGTTAACAATCTCAATTGGGGTACAGAAATTATTTGACAACATTCAATATCTCCTCTTGATAAAAACTGTCAACAATTTAGGTAGGGAAATAAATTCCCTCAATTCAAAAAATGAAATTCATGAAAAACCTGCAGCTAACATTATAACCAATGGGGAAAAAGTGAAAGCTTTCTTCTCCAATATTCAGTCCAGGGGAAAACGTCCACCCTTGTCACTTCTGTTCAACACAGTCCTTGAAGTAATAACAAGAGCAACCAGACAAAAAGATAAGTAAAGAATAAAAAGGCATACATATCAGAAAGAAGAAGTAAAAGTATCCCTGTTTGCAGGTGACATGATCCTTTATGTTTTTTATTTATAAAATTTACATGGACAACATGCCATTTCTTAAAATCCTTTGATATATATAGTAATATGTTTTGTAAAATGTACTACACTCTGTTTATGTTTATTAGTATATTCTGTATATTGTGTAAAAATTAATTCTGAGTAAAGTTAATTCTCCTCCTTCTGAGTTTCCACACACTAAAATCTACTCCCTTCCCTAAAAGGAACATCTTTTCACTTAAAAAGTGAGATGCAGGGTGGTGCCTGTGGCTCAACAGAGTAGGGTGCTGGCCCCATATGCCGGAGGTGGTGGGTTCAAACCCAGCCCTGGGCAAAAGCTGGCAAAAACCACCATCTCCCATGATTTTGACTTTTCTTTGATATTCTCTCCATTTCTCACTTTCCCCCTCTCTCTGTCTCTCACACACACACATCTGTAATATAAAATCTAAAGTTACTAATCAAATTTATCACCAAGTAAGTCTTATATTAATTGATCAGCAACATTCAAGAAGGTGTATAAGCTTATTGCTGAGTTATTTTGATACAAATACAAATAACTGTATAATTATACTGTGTCACATTAATTAGTATTCTAATTTGATTTTATTGTATGACTGTATAGTAGGCTATACAAGATAAATGTAATGAATGTATTTCTACCTAAAACCTTCAGTTTAATCTTTTATATAGTGAATAAATATAAAATGTTACCTTTAAAATTTTATGCTTGCATCATCCAACAAAAAAATAGACTTATTTTAATATAAAAATTGAGAAATCTGCCATTCTTGAGATACTTTACTAAGAAGAATATGTTCCAGCTCCATCCACATAAACATGAAAAAGATAAAGTCTCCATCTTTCTTTAAGGCTGCATAATATTCCATAGTGTACATATACCAGAATTTATTAATCCATTCATGGATCGATGGACACTTGGGTTTTTTCCATGATTTAGCAATTATGAAGAGGGCTGCAATAAACATTCTGTGAAACTTAGTATATGTGGAATGTAAATGTCTTAGCACACTAAGTAAGAAAATGCCAGGAAGGCTATGTTAAGCAGAGTGATGGAAATGTGTCAAACGGTCTATGAAACTAGTGTATGATGCCCCATAATCACATTAATGTACACAGATATTATTTAATGAAAAAAAAAAAAAGATAGTGATTTCATCGTGATGAAACAGGCAATCCACTAAGAAGACACAAAAATCAAAGTTTTCAATGGCCTGTGTCAGTCAGAGTTCACCCAGCAGTCAGTGGCCACACCAGAAAAGTGAGGAGGGAATAGTGAATATGAAAAATCATTAACTTGGTAAAAAGGGGTTAACTACTGAAATGGACAAATGGGTGGCAAGGGCCAGAAGCCAAGAGATGAGCAGACAGGAAAGAACTTAGAAGCTTCTAGGGCCTGGACTCCTGGCAACACACTCACGTTTCTGAGGTTTACCAAGATGTAGGATATCTGTCGTGAGCCCTGCCCCATCACCACCACCACCCCAAAAAAATTCTATTTCCTGAAAATTATTCGAAGATCCATCATAGAAAATAGACCATTTCCCCCTTTTTATTTGGTTACCTTTCCCTCATAACCTTCCTGGGGAGGTACTTATGAAACAGAAGCACTTTGAGATTTCCTCCACAAATCCACTTCCCTTTCCTCTCTGTTACACCTGGCCACCAAGAACTTCCCCAGGCCTTGTCTTCCAACGTAAGATACCAGAGATTATCCCCACCATTCTCAGAAAGCTGCTCCAAATGAAAACATTGTGCGAGGAGCTAGTGGCTAAATGAAATACGTGCACAATTTAGTAAGAGAGAAATCCAGCTGAGAGCAACTTCTGAACTGTCAACAGCTTGGGAGCAACTGGCAAAGAGGCGTCCTGAGCACGGCCCACACCGCTGTGCTGGCGCACGCCCCGCTGCCTCTGACGTCAGTCACAGCTCTGGATGCACACAAGCTGGTGGGATTTGGCTTTCATGCCTGAATAATAATTTTATTTTTCCCTTTGAGGTTCAATTCGAGGTCCAGCATCTTTTGTGCAATTCTCAGCTTCCATGCAACCTTTGGAAATCTTGTTCTCGGCTAGAACCCCTGGGGTTATAGGAATAGCTTAGACAGATAGACCTGAGAAGCTCAGGGGACTTTCAGCCCCATTTCTAGGGTCCTGAGCTCCTAGACGGGAGGTGGTTTCCTCAATACCCGTATCCCCAGAACCCACTCAGCTATAACCGGCCACTCTGTGAGGAACATATAAAGACTAAATGGCAACTTTTTTTCCTCTCTCTATACCACGGCCTCTATCCTATGGGGGTAGATAAGAGAAAAAGTAAAGTGGGTCCTCAGACCCTGTCTCCTAAAGCATTCTATCAGCCTCTGTGCAAAAGGACCCAGGGAGCAAAACAGACACACGTCTTCAAGCTCAGCAGAGCCCAGAAACCTTGGCACACGTCTGTGAAAGGGAACCATGATCAGGAAAAGGTCTCCAGGGAAGACTGGGTTCCAGCTCTGACTGTGAGCCATCAGAGTCCAATCCTGGGTGAGCAGAGACCTGGTCTCTGACAGCGAGTTGGCCAATTCTCCTCCCATTCAGCTGGGGCTTGCGGGCAATGCAATCCTGGAGATGATAAGAGTCAAACGCCACAGCCTGCACAGTGAGGCCAAAGGACCACTCCATGGCAATGCCAGGAGGAGTCTGACAGCCTCAGGGATCCCTGCCATGTCTAGGCTTCCACGGTGACTGCCTGCTCCATTTGCTTGTCCCTGCTGCTGACTAGACAGGAGCCTTTTGATGAAATCCTGTTCACATCTACACTCCCAGCAACCCAGGACTTGCTAAACACCACACTCCTGAAGGACTGAATGAACTTGGATGAGAACTTTGACCTGGCCCTTCTTCATGCCACTCTGTCTTTCTCTTTGAGAGGGACTTGAGCTTTGTGGGACACAAGAGGGCTACTCCTGAGCGTTCTGTGCATAGAGAAAGAATCCTTCTCATTCTCGTCCTAATAACCCACAGCCAAGAACTATAGACTGAACAGGCAAATCAGTGCACTTGACCCCAGGCCTCCCGTGCCAAGTGAGAGGTCTTGAGGTATTACAACTAATCTGAAAATGCCCAAGTGTTCATGTCATTTTACAATGAACTGCCCTACTCTGGTCAAACCAGGTTCCTGTTTGCAAGGTGCAGACACTTGGTTTCCATGCATCCCTCCTCAGGGATTTCCTCGCAAGAGTCTTTCTACTCCAAGGCTGCACATGTGATAGCTAGGCTGTTTATTTCCTATGTTCTGATGCTTTGACATCTTTAGCTCCTGCTGACCCTGGAGGAACTACACCTCGAGGGATTAGCCAGTTTCTAGAGATGTCAACAACTCACCTAGGAGCAGACTTCTCAGTGAAAACCAACCAGTCCAGAGCCCAGACCCCAACTACCTCCTCTACAAGGTTCTCGTATTTTGGGCCACTATCCACCTGCCCTAACACTCCCAAAGCCAGGTAGCAGACAATGAGAGACAGAAGTCCCAGGGCCTGCTGAAATTATTCCAAATAGCCAATCCTAAACCTATTTACCCAGCCTCGCCACTTTCCTCCAACAGAAAGCACGGTAAAGGCTCCTGTCCACAATTTCCCCTTCCTGTTTCCTGACCATCTCCAGCACTGCCCTTAGCTTGCCCCTTGTGGTATGAAGTGGCCCCTCCTCTTGCGGCATGTGAGTAATGACCTGTCCAATCTTAGTTGTCCCCTGATGTCTTGCCATGCCTAGATAAAAATAAAACCTCTATTTTAAAACAAGGCTTCCTACAGACTGTCATCTAATTCTAATTAATTTAAATAACTGATCCAGCCTCATGGACTAGAGTACATGCAGTTTTAGTAGACAGTGAACATTACCCAATTAAAAAAAAAAAAAATCTACTGCAAATAACAAGAAATGAAGGATCAGTGGTGTCATCCTCTGTGCTCAGTAAGTAGATCATAATTAAACCTGGCCCAATACGAATCCCACAAAAAATCCAACATGCCTGTGTTTTTTGAGGGCACAGATCAAGGCTGACTCTTCCATGCATCTATCCCAACTGGCTTCCAGTTTTGCTCAGATTAGTAACTTGAGGGTGAAGCTGACTTTCTATACAGCTACTCATATGCAGTGAGAGAGACAAACCCAGGCCTCGCAGACACCCTGGCATATGCCAGAGTATGCATCCTGGTCAAAGCCAGCACCCCTGATGTGTGAGTAACGCTTAATAATGCAAACAGTAACCTTAACATCACCCAGCAGCATTGAGGTCTCCAAACTCATGGAGTTCGGTGACCCTACCAGGGATGTTCTATCAGATTCCCAATTTCAGTAGGAGACTCTCTCAATTTCTGATCTCCAATCTATGAAACTTACCTGTATTTCCACCATTCCCATTGTCTTTCCTCCCAATTCAGAGGAAGGACTATCACCTTGGCTTCAAAGTCAGCCCCTTTATTCTATACCACAATACTGTGCTGTCTCTTCTCTCTTCTGAACATTCGTCTTCGTCTCTGCTGGTCCTTTAATACCCAAGTTGGCCCCATATTGGATTTCAATACACACATACACATACATATTCAACAAATATTCAATACTTACAGAGAGACACGATATTAGCAGCCAAGTACTCAATTATTACTTGGGCATTTCTTACCCAGCAGACAGAGACAGGCAAACAAATGCTGCACCCCACTTAGCCCCTGGGTACAGGAAGGCTTGGCTGATTTCTCAGCAGGTGTGAGACAGAAAAGACTCCCTGGGGCAGGGGAGAGTGGGGAAGCTGGACCTACGCATTGACCACAAGTTCGGCTGTAGCTATCACCTAACCTCCACCCCATCACTTGCTTAGCTAAAACTGCAGTCTACTCGGAATGTTTCCACTTCCTCAGCAGCCTTGCAGCTCATTGCCAGTCAATCTGGTTCTCAGCCAACCTTTCCAATGGAGTTGCTTCCTTTGAGGTCACCAGTCACATGACCCCAGTGGATATTTTTTATTGCATTTACCGACTTGACCTTTCTGAAGCCTCTAACACTGTACTACTCCCTTCCTTTGGAAATGCCCTTTTCCTTGGGCGTCTGAGGTATCTTTCTCTCCTGAGTCTCTTCTTGTCTCTCGGGGCTGTCTGTCCTTCTCTGCCTCCACCGTGGACTCCTCTGCTAATACCAACTTTAACTGTTGACATTCCCAAGGTCTCTCCTGGGCTCTCTTCCCATTTCCAGGTATTATTCCTGGATTTTCATTGTATCTATTTGATTCCCACTTGTACTCAGCTCAAGGCTCATTTGTGACATTCTCTCTAACCAAATAAAATCTCCCTGCCACCCCTCTGAGGACACGTGTGGCCCTCCTCCATAGTACTCGCATTTGATGGAATTTTGCATTTCTGCATAAAGCTGTTTGCTTTATCTCTCACCTTCAAATAGACTGAAATTCCATCTGGGCACTTTGTCCAGCAACAGGATGTTACTTAAATAACTCATTATTCTCAAAATAATATACGACCAATGAAAAATCATCCCAGAAAAAAAGATTACTTTGAAAAATATGCCCTTGTCCTGTAAAAACTTATTGAAAACAATATTGCTATAGTCTGAATGTTTATACTCCCCTAAAATTCATAGGTTGAAATCTAACACCCAAGGCAAGGGTGTTAGGAGGTGAGGCCTTGGAAGGGGATTAGATCCTGAGCATGGAGCCCTCGTGGGTGAGATTATTGCCCTTATAAAAGAGCACCTCACCCCTTCCACCACATGAGGACTCAGCAGACAGGCCCATCCGTGAGTCAGGAGGCAGACGTTGATCACGCAGCCCTGGCTGGGCACTGGGACGCACTGAATGCAATCTCTAGGCACAAGGAATGAGCAGTCTAGAGAGGAAATCATATATGTAAAAAAAAAGCCAATGAGAGCTGCAGATGCTGTCATGGAAGTTTATGGGGGCACAAAACAGGGCATTGTCCTTCCTGTCAGAGAAGCAAATGATAAAAGAAAGACTTTGCAAAGGCCCAGGAGATGAGAACATGGAGACTCACATGTCACACATGGTGACTCTACAGACTGCAAAGGTGGTTTCCAGCTGTGTTCCAGCTGGTTATATCTACCAAGACACAGATATAAAAATTGGTAGCATTATTTATATTTTATTCTGCAGATGAAGAAATAATAGCTACAACTTCTATAATACTTGCAAGCACGTTACAATTATTAATATCTTCTACTTCTTTATAAAACCCAAAGAGGCAGCATCCACTATTGTTGTCTTTTACAGATACCTATATAGACAGAAAGGGGGTAAGTAATCTGCCCAGCCAATCAGTGGAGAGCTAGATTCAAAATGCAGGTGGGGGGGAAGGGCGGAGACAAGATGGCTGGCTGAAGCCAGCTTTCCACAGAGGCTCCCATCCAGAAGGTGAGTTAAAGGACAGAAATTTAGCAAGTAACATGGGGTTGCCACGAAAGAAGGTTGAAGAACGCACATCAACCCTGCTGAGGCGAGCTGCGACACCAAGGATACAAACAAAAGGTACAAAATCCATCACCAAGCAGACGGGAGTCCCCTCCCCCATGAGAATGGCTCAGAGTACCCCATAAACAAACGAGCAGAGTTCAAAAGTCCTCCCATTATAATCTATGGGAAAGACCCTCTAAAAACTGGACTTCCTTCCCCTACTAGGGTGCCATGGCACTCTCCTGCCAGGCATAAAATTGTGTAAAACTGTATATATTCTCTACCTGCAATTCTGAGCTCCCAGCACTCCCCTCCATTCTCACTCTGAGGTCTGGAGGCCTGTCCCCCAGGGGTCCAGATTCCTGGGTGATTTCTCAAGGGGTGTCGACAGGGCCTGGACTGCAGCTGATCAGTGCTGATTCTGTGGCACGGAAGTGAGGAGAGGACGGTCAGCTGAGAGGGATCCATGCTGGAGTGGTGCCCCAAGGCACAGAGCAACATCCATTTTTGGCAACAATAGGGTTCACCCCTAGATATTCTGAAGTCACACCCTCTGTCTCTCTGGGCAACCAGAGGAGGCCAGGCATCTTCTCAGGTAGCAATAACTGGCTAAACGCAGGCCCCATGAGTAAAGGGTTTGCCTGAGGCGGTACCGGCCTGGGTGAAGCGTGGGGACTAGAAAACGCACATGCAATGCCCGCTGACTTCCATGGCAGGGATGACCCAGAGGACCACTTTACTGAGCCTAAGATGTACCTGGCCCTACTACCGGGCAACAGAAAAGACAGGGCCTGAGGCACAGGGTCTGTGAACTCAGAACAGCTTCTCTTCTGCAGGGGAACTTAGCAGGGACAGAAAAAAATTCTTCAAAGTTGTTCTGTTCGGTCAGCAACGTCAATCATGGGTGGGGCTGGAACTGAGTGAAAACCCCCAGCACCCGAGGTTGTCAGGCCTCACCTCCCCCTGCCAGATAGAGGCAGAGAGCAGTGACCTGGCTGAGGAGACATAGATTTCTTTGTGATTCAGGTAGGTGCAAACCCCTAGAGTATCTGCTCATTGGAGGCAACTTGGTCACAGCCCTGCAGGGTTATCAGTGACTGGGGGTAACACAAGTGCAAGGTGGGGAATCAAGCTTCTCAGACTAATCTATTTGTTAGGTGGGTCCTCCTGACCTGATGGAGCAACAGAGCAATTCTTATTTGAGTTGTCAGCAGACCCCCAGAGACCTTTTAAACTCTTCCACCTGAGGCAGGGGCTGACTGAGATGATTGATTTGGAACTTTTGAACTGAACCAATCACCTGAGGACTATGGAAGTGGTGCCCAGGGGTGTGGTCGTAGGAAGGTTTGATTTTCCTTTTCCAATTGTTGCTTGTGGGGGGCAGGGTGACTTAATTTCTGGTATTTAGCCACAGCTGAGACATCAACCCAGAGTAACTGTTTCACTAAGGTTGGACAGAGACCAGATAAAAATAAGACACAGCAAACATGTCCCCAGTTTTTCAGGCTGTAGCACTGTATGGGTCCTCAGCAAAGCTCCAGGGGAAAAGTCAAATGGTGTAAAATAATCATGGGGCGGAATCAGCGGAAAAACTCTGGTAATATGAATAACCAGAGTAGGTCAACCACCCAAGGGAAAGATATGGCAGATGTAATTGAAGATCCCATTCATAAACAGATAGCTGAGATGTCAGAAATCGAATTCAGAATTTGGATTGCAAAGAAGATTAATAGAATGGAAGAAAATTTAGAATTAGAAATTTGAGGAGCAATTCAAAAGTGGGAATTAGAAATTTGAGGAGAAATTCAAAAGTTGTCTCAAGAATTTAACAAATTTAACGACAAAACCACTAAAGATTTTGACACATTGAAGCAAGAATATGCAGTCCTCAAAGATCTGAAAAACACAGTAGAATCCCTCAGTAACAGAGTGAAGCAAGCAGAAGAAAGGATTTCTGACATTGAAGACAAAGCTTTAGAATGCTCCCAAACTCACAAGGAGGAAGAGAAATGGAGAACAAAAATGGATCATTCTCTCAGAGAGCTCTGGGATGATTGAAAGAAGGCTAATATCCACCTCATTGGAATCCCTGAAAGCAACGAAGTGACTTTGCAAGGCACAGAGGCCTTTCTACATGAAATTATGAAAGAGAATTTTCCAGACACGCCAAGACATTCTGAAATTCAGATAGCAGATTGTTTCAGAAACCCAACATGACTCAAACCGAATAAGAAATCCCCCAGGCATATCATAATTAACTTCACTAAAGTTAACATGATGGAGAAAATTCTGAAAGCAGCCAGACGTAAGAAAACCATTACCTACAAAGTGAAGAATATTAGAATGACTGCAGATCTCTCTGCTGAAACTTTTCAAGCCAGAAGAGGGTGGTCATTGACTTTTAATTTCCTAAAACTAAATAACTTTCAACGCCAGATCCTGTATCCAGCTAAACTGAGTTTCATTTATGATGGAGAAATTAAATACTTTAATGACATTCACATGTTGAAGAAATTTGCCATAACCAAACCAACTCTTCAGGATATTCTCCAACCTATCCTCCATAATGACCAGCCCAATCCTCTACCATAAAAGTAAACTCACTCAGAAACTTTTGAGCAAACTCCAACTTCCACAGTGGCAAAAGGATTAAAAATATCCACTTGACTTTTGAAAAACTCGATACCCAAAATTTTACAAGACTTATCAATGTTCTCAATTAATGTGAATAGCTTAAACTGTCCTCTAAAGAGGCACAGTTTGGCTGCCTGGATACAAAACCTCAGGCCAGATATTTGCTGCATACAAGAGTCACATCTTACCTTAAAAGATAAATATAGACTCAGGGTGAAAGGATGGCCGTCCGTATTTCAGACAAATGGTAATCAGAAAAAAGCAGGTGTTACAATTCTATTTGCAGATACAATAGGCTTTAAACCCACAAAAGTAAGGAAGGATAAGAATAGTCACTTCATATTTGTTAAGGATAATACTCAATATGATGAGATTTCAATTATTATTATTTATGTACCCAACCACAATGCACCTCAATTTATAAGAGAAACTCTAACAGACATGACCAACTTGATTGCCTCCAGCTCCATAATAGACAGACATTTCAACACTCCTTTGGCAGTGTTGGATGGATCCTCCAATTAGAAGCTGAGCAAAGAAATTTTAGATTTAAACCTAACCATCAAACATTTGGACTTAGCAGACATCTACAGAACATTTCATCACAACAAAACTGAATAGACATACTTCTCATCAGCCCACAGAACATACACCAAAATCAATCACATCTTAGCTCATAAGGCTAACCTCAGTAAATTTAAAGGAGTAGAAATTATTCCTTGCATCTTCTCGGACGAACATGGAATAAAAGTTGAACTCAGTAACAACAGGAATCTGCCTAATCATCCAAAAATATGGAAGCTAAATAATCTTATGCTGAATGATACCTGGGTCATAGATGAGATTAAGAAGGAAATTGCCAAATTTTTGGAACAAAACAACAATGAAGATATGAATTATCAGAGCCTCTGGGATACCACAAAGACAGTCCTAAGAGGGAAATATATAGCACTGCAAGCCTTCCTCAAGAGAACGGAAAGAGAGGAAGTTAACAACTTAATGGGACATCTCAAGCAACTTGAAAACAAAGACCATTCCAACCCCAAATCTAGTAGAAGAATATAAATAACCAAAATTAGAGTAGATTTAAAAAAAAATTGAAAACAAAAAAATTATACAACAGATCAATAAATCAAAAAGTTGTTTTTTTGAAAAGGTCAATAAAATAGATAAACCTTTGGCCAACCTAATCAGGGGAAAAGAGTTAAATCTCTAATCTCATCAATCAGAAATGGCGAAGACGAAATAACAACAGACTCCTCAGAAATTCAAAAAATCCTTAATGAATATTACAAGAAACTATATTCTCAGAAATATGAAAAACTGAAGGAAATTGACCAATGCTTAGAAGCATGTCACCTTCCAGGACTTAGCCAGAATCAAGTGGAAATGTTGAACAGGCCAATATCAAGTTCTGAAATAGCATCAACCATACAAAACCTCCCTAATAAGAAAAGCCCGGGACCAGATGGCTTTACATCAGAATTCTACCAAACCTTTAAGGAGGAATTAGTACCTATATTACTCAACCTGTTCCAAAAGGTACAAAAAGAAGGAAGACTACCCAACACATTCTATGAAGTAAACATCACCCGAACCAGGAAAAGACCCAACAAGAAAAGAAAATTATAGACCAATATCACTAATGAATATAGATGCTAAAATACTCAATAAGATCCTAACAAACAGAATCCTACAACACATCAAAAAAATTAGACACCATGACCAAGTCGGCCTACAGACATATGAAAAAATGCTCATCATCCTTAATCATCAAAGAAATGCAAATCAAAACTACTTTGAGATGTCATCTTACTCCAGTAAGAATAGCCCATATCACAAAATCCCAAGACCAGAGATGTTGGTGTGGATGTGGTGAAAAGGGAACACTTCTACACTGTTGGAGGGAATGCAAATTAATACATTCCTTTTGGAAAGATGTTTGGAGAATACTTAGAGATCTAAAAATAGATCTGCCATTCAATCCTATAAATCCTCTACTAAGTATATACCCAGAAGACCAAAAATCACATTATAACAAAGATTTTTGTACCAGAATGTTTATTGCAGCCCAATTCATAATTGCTAAGTCATGGAAAAAGCCCAAGTGCCCATCGATCCACGAATGGATTAATAAATTGTGGCTATATATACACCATGGAATATTATGCAGCCTTAAATAAAGGTGGAGACTTTACCTCTTTCATGTTTACATGGATGGAGCTGGAACATATTCTTCTTAGTAAAGTATCTCAATAATGGAAGAAAAAGTATCCAATGTACTCAGCCCTACTATGAAACTAATTTATGGCTTTCATATGAAAGCTATTACCCAGTTATAACCTAAGAATGTGGGGAAAGGGGAGAGGGAGGGTGATTGGTGGGATCACACCTGTGGTGCATCTTACAATGGTACATGTAAAACTTAGTAAATGTGGAATATAAATGTCTTAACATAATAACTAAGAAAATGCCAGGAAGTCTATGTTAACAAGTGTGGTGAAAATGTGTCAAGTCATCTATAAAACCAGTTATGGTGCCCCATGATCACATTGATGTGCACAGCTGTGATTTAATATGAAAAAAAAAAAAAAAGAAATGAAGACAAACAGTAGCAGACTAAAAAAGAAAAAGACAAAAAAGGTGACGAAGATGAGAGTAGATGGTGAAATAGAAAACTTAATAATTTTAACTATTCCTATGGGAAAATATTGCAATGACTGGTACAGAAACAATAATCAAAGACACAACTTTCTTTAACTGACTAAAGTACCAAATTCTGAGATCCAGAGGGCTCAAAATAGTTCAGGCAACAACCATTACCAATTTGAAACCTCAAATTTCCACCAGCGTGGAAGGTGGAAGGTGAAGGATAGGGGTGGTGGTTGGGGAGAAATGTCACCTCAGGAAACTAAATCCGATTATCATGGCTATTCTGTTATGCATGGGAGAAAAATAAACATGGAGAGAGTCAAGGACTCTACTTTAAAATGCCTCTCAGGCAATTCACGTCAGCAATTTACTTAACTATGGCTTGTTCCTTGCATTCATCTACAGAGCTCTGCTGTAATTTAGGTACAAGAATTTTCCCTTAAAAAGTGCTTCCCTTGATCAGAATTTATTGCATAATTTTCATGTCCAATTTATAATGGAAGAATAGTTTACTAAGTGCCATGGCAGCTGTCTTTGGGAGGGGGACTATGGGTTATTATTTTTCCTGCAGTAATCTCCAAATTATTTTGTTAAAGAAGATATCCATTACAGATAGCGCTGGTATCAACTATGGGTTTTCTTTCTCTCTTTCTTTTACTCTTCCATTCTTCCCTCACAATCCCCATAAAGTCCAGTAAATAAATAAATATCTTTATGGTCAGATATTTACAACCTCAAATATAAAGAACAAAAAGATAGCTTTTTCTGACATAATTACATAAATACAAATTCCAGGATAATTTTCTTATTGGCCCAGCTTGGGTCCATCCACTGTGACCTGGAGAAATAGAAATTTATGATGGTTGGGTCTGAGTTATGTGGTTGCATTTTTTTTAAACATTCCACAATGCATACATATACTGAAACATCACATTGTATTACTTAAATATACATAATTATATTTATCAATAACAAATGAAATAAAAGAATGCAAAGTACAAAAAAGAATTTACTGCTATAGTTATAAAAAAAACTTTTATGAAATTTCAAGGGGGGTGGTTGGGCCCTTCTTTTTTTCTCAGAAGTAGCAGGTCATCAATGTTGAGCAGTTACAAAATATAAAGGTTGTCTGCAATTTCAAATCCAAGAGAGGCTGAAATACCTTGCATCATCCTTCTTATGAGCTTTTGAAAGTGGAGTGACAATGTGAAAGTGGAGTGACACTAAAAGTCAAGGACAACTCCATAAGGAACATCTGGAGTATTGGCAGCTGTCTGAATTTGATACCCTGGATGGCCAAGTTTGAAAGTATATAGAGCTGAGAGTATTATTAACATATTTTGCTGTGTCAAACGTGCTCCCATGTGTAATGCACACTCATGTATTTTTCCTAAACTTTTAGGAAAATCATTCCTCAAGAAAGTGGGTGACTCTCAGCTAGGAGAGAAGGCCTAAAACTCCCCTGGTAAATGTGCAGCTGGTAGCCATCTGCTCTGTGAAGACTGCTGCTTCCCTCTCTCCCAGGAGCCCATCCCTCCCTGCCACCTTGGGGCTTTGGCTAAAATGACCATGTGTATGGCTGGTGGGGTGCGAGCTTCTTAGGCTGCTTGGCCTGCAGGAAGCCAGGCAAGTCCTTGGGGCCTATGAAGGGCTTCTGGTCCCCTCTCTGTGGCCCACGTCTCCAGCCCTGCCAGCATCCCGTACCCTGAATGTAGCACTTAGTGGAGGCTGTTCTGGCCTGCTCCCATTGGGTCTGGATTCGCTCAGATTGGAACCCCATTTGCTCTGTTGGCTTAGGAGGGAGGGCCTGAGGGCTCCCTCTCCTGGGCCATACTATCCATGTATAATGCACATCCTTATTTTTCCCTCAAAAATTTGGGCAAAGAAGTATGCATTATACACAGCAAAATATGGTATCTCAGTGGTATTTTCCACCACATTCCAAAGTTTAAGCAAGGTGGGATTACTTCTCTCTACCCTCCTGATTTATCTCTGTCAAATGGACCAGCACAACTTAAAGACGCTCCTGGAAGCAGTCGTAGCTAATAGCATTAGCACTGCCTGAATTTAATACTCTGGCTAGACAATTTTGAAAGTATATAGAGTTGAAATATTATTATCTCAGGTTCCATATTCTCCACTCCACTGACCTTTCACAGTCAATGATTGGAACAGGGTTGGTGTGTGGCAACCTGGAAGGCTTTAGTTTATCAACAGATTGTCACTCCAGACAGCTGTAGCTTTTGATGATTTGTAATTTGTAGTAGATGATAACAGAGCAATGAAAAATGGGTTTGCTATTATAATCTTTTACTGTTGCCCTTCAGGCAGCACTCAAAAGAAAAACAACAAATTATTCTCCTCAAATTCCAAGTTTTCCTAGCTGGTGACTCCTTCCTCTGAAACAGGATGACTAGGTTCAGCAACAGTTCTATCTTTTAGTAGAAGAGGAATTAAATTTCAGTGACTGTGTATTGTGAATGTACTATATGCAAGGAGGAAGGAGATGTGAATTGGCTGCTCAGCAAACATCTTTTTCCTATTTAGAGTACCTAGATTGTCCTTTGTGTACCTATTCCTTTCTCTTATAACCTATGCTTTGGGTGGAGTTAAATCCACTTCCTGTTGTAGGAATGGGTCTGTGGCTCAGACCAGACCAGTCAGAGAGTATCATCATGGTTATAGTGATTGATTCAGGGATGGTCACATGATTCAAGTTGAGCCAATGAGCTATGAAGACACTATCTGGCAAAGAATCAGAGGTCCAGATTCTTCACACCATGGCTTAAATCTAGAGTTAAACTTGGTGATGCTCATAGCCATTTTGCCACCACATGGAGCCTCAGAACAAGGCAACATGGAGGAAGGTACTCAGACAGATGAAATTAGTTATATATCCAGATGACCAAAACTCCTATAACAAAGACATTTACACAAGAATGTTTATTGCAGCCCAATTCATAATTACCAAGTCTTAGAAGCAGCCCAAGTGCCCATTGACCCATGAATGGATCAACAAACTATGGTATATGTATACCATGGAATATTATGCAGCCATAAAAAAAGACATAGAGGAGGAATTCTGGGAAAATGGCTGACTGGTAGCAACCCTCAGCAGAGGCTCTGGAGCAGAGGAAGAAAAATGGGATGGAATAGGACTATGAAGCCCAAGGTGGGGAGCTGAGCCAAGAAAGAAGTTCAGCAAGCTTTACCCCCAAGGAAGAGCATTTAAGAAAACAAATTACAGACACAAAGCCTATCAACTAGAGGATGGGAGACCCCAACACCAAGCAGGAGGCCTGCCACAGGCTGTCTGCAAATGAGCAGGGAATAAAAGACCTCTTATTTTACCTTGCTGGAAAGAGCTTCTAAATTCCGGGTCTCTTTCTCCAGGGAGGTCTTACTTATAAACCTGGACACCACTTTGCCTGGCATAACATTGAACAGATATTTTCCCCCATAAGTCCAAACTCCCAGTCCACCCTTCCCCCATGCATGGTGGGCTGAAGTTCTGCCCCCTGCAGAGCACAGAGTGTTTGGTCTTGTCCTGAGAGATCTGGACATAGTGTGGACTGCCAACCATCAAGACAGAATCTGTGACTAATGGGGAAGAAAGAGGATGTGGGAAGAAAGGGACACTCAGCGGGAGGAAGAGCAGTCCCCTGGTTATGACTGTGCCTGGCCAGTGGTGGTGTTGACCCTAAGTTTGGGCTGAGTCTGGTGGAATGGGGTACAGAACCCCTGGCTCTTATGGCATCCACAGTGGGAGAGTGGTTGCCCCATGTGGACAGAGTTCGGCAGACAGGTCTGGTCCTCAACCCCTTCTGGGCCTGTGAGCAGAGGCTTGCTAGGCATAGAGTGAGACCTGAGAGCAAGGGTGTGATCCCTTGATTCCAACAGAGCCTCAAGCAGTGGCTTGCTGGGGGTGAACAAAGACCTGAGGGCTAAGGCTTGTTCCCCTGTCTCCAGCTGGGCTGGTGAGCAGAGGCTTACTGTGTGAGGACTGAGACCTGCGGGTGGTGTGTGGTGCCCTGACTCTAACAGAGCCTTGGAATAGAGGCTTGCCAGGCAGTGGACTGAGCCTAGAAGGGTTGGGGCATGGTGTCCTGACTCCAACTGGTCTGACAAACAGAGGCTAGCTGGGTATGTACTGAGACTAGTGGGTGGGGGCATGGCCCCTGGCTCCAACTGATCCTATGAGCAGAGAAGCAGACAACAATGTGGACTGAGTCTTATGGGCAGGAGAGTGGATCCATGGCTCCAATTGTGCTGTTGCAGACCCTCAAACTCCTCTCTGTTGAGCAGGGTTTACACTGACTGAGACAATTGAATTGGAACCTGGGTCTGGGGCTGTCCACTCAGGGACATTTTGAGGTTGACATTCAAGGTTCTGTAGCATAAAAGAACTGAAGGGTGGCTGGACACCACAGCTGTATGTATCTCTTCACAGTTGAGATTTAAACCTAATACTGTGGCTTCTTAGGATAGGGTAGAGGTTGGCTTATACCAAACAGAACTAACTTGTGCTATCTCACCAAGTAGGTCCTTAGAGTCTCTGGCCAAAACTCTGAAAGGAGCCTTTGTAAGGTTGTAGGAGATAAGCCACAATTACAAAGCCTAGCACTTTGGTAAGGGAATATCTCTACTACCTGTGAACCCCAATTCAACCTCATCCTACCAGTTCTAATAACCAAATGGTGGAAAATAAATATGATGCAGACCTAACAGAAGAACTCTGCCAACATGAATAACCAGAGTAGATCACTCCTCTCCCCCCCACCCCCAGGAATGACAAAGGAGATACAACCAAAGATGCCATACATAGACAAATGGCAGAAATGTCAGAAGTTGAGTTCAGAATATGGATTGCAAATAAGATAAATAGAATGGAAAAAAAAAAGAAAGAAATTGAATCCAAAGAGTAGTTCTAAAGTTGTCTCAAGAAATTAATGAATTCCAAGCCCAAGTCACTAAAGATATGGACATAATGAGAAAAGAGATAGCAGAACTCAAGGAAACAAAAAAGTTAGTGGAGGAACTCCAAATTACAGTGGAATTCCTCAGTAATAGAGTTGACCAGGCAGAAGAAGGAATCTCTGAAAATGAAGACAAACTTTGGAACATTCCCAAACACTCAAAGAGGCAGACAAATGGAGTACAAAAACTGATCATTCCCTGAGAGAGTTGTGAGGCCACTCCAAAAAATCTAACATTTGTCTTATAGGAATTCCCAAAGGAGAAGAGGATGGCCTTAAAGGTACAGATGCTCTACTCTAAGAAATTTTGGATGAGAAATTTCCAAACATTGCAAGAAATACAGAACTTCAGATAGCAGTCAGTTTCAGAACCCCAGCAAGACTCAATCCAAATAAAGCATGTCCTAGACACGTTGTGATTAACTTTGCCAAAGTTAAGACAAAGGAGAAAATTCTGCAAGCAGCCAGACATAAGAAAAGCATCACCTACAAAGGGAGAAGTATCATAAACACTGCAGATCACTCAGCAAAAATGTTACAATCTAGAAGAAGGTGCTCAGAGACCTTCAGTATCCAAAAACAAAACAACTACCAAACAGTATCCAGGAAAACTGACATTAATTTCTGATAAAGAAATCAAATTAATGACATAGACATGTTGAAGAAATTGCCATAACTAAACCAGCTCTCCAGGATATTCTCAGACCCATCCTCCGCAATGACTAGCACAATGCTCTATCACCAAAGTAAACACACCCAGAATTTGTTGAACAAAACCCAACTTCCACAGTGGTGAAAGGCTTAAAAATGTCCACTGGACATCCGAAAATCATGATACCCAAAACACAACCAGGCTTATCAATTCTCTCAATGTGAATGGCTTAAATTGTCCTCTAAAGAGACATAGGCTGGCTGACTGGATACATAAACTCAGACCGAATATCTGCCTTATACAAGAATCTCACCTTTCCTTAAAGGATAAAAATAGAACTCAGGATAAAGGGATGGAGTTGCATAATACAGGCAAATGGAAACCAGAAAAAAGCAGGGGTTGCAATTTTAGTAGAAGATACAATTGGCTTTAAAACAACAAAGATAAAGAAAGACAAGGAAGGTCACTACATACTTGTCAAGGGAAACACCCAACAGGAAGAGATTTCAATGATTAACATTTATGCACC
>CAUYPK010023118.1:0-16690 GCA_963574355.1 Loris lydekkerianus
GGTTACAAAATCAACATTCATAAATCGGTAGCCTTTATATATACCAACAATAGTCAAGCTGAAAAAACAGTTAAGGACTCTATTCCATTCACAGTAGTGCCAAAGAAGATGAAATATTTGGGAATTTATCTAACAAAGGATGTAAAAGATCTCTATAAAGAGAACTATGAAACTCTAAGAAAAGAAATAGCTGAAAATGTTAACAAATGGAAAAACATACCATGCTTATGGCTGGGAAGAACCAACATTGTTAAAATGTTCATACTACCCAAAGCAATATACAATTTTAATGCAATTCCTATTAAAGCTCCACTGTCATACTTTAAAGATCTTGAAAAAAATAATACTTCGTTTTATATGGAATCAGAAAAAACCTTGAATAGCCAAGACATTACTCAGAAATAAAAACAAAGCAGGAGGAATCATGCTACCAGACCTCAGACTATACTACAAATCGATAGTGATCAAAACAGCATGGTACTGGCACAAAAACAGAGAAGTGGATGTGGAACAGAATAGAGAACCAAGAGATGAATACAGCTACTTACCGTTATTTAATCTTTGACAAGCCAATTAAAAACATTCAGTGGGGAAAAGATTCCGTATTTAACAAATGGTGCTGGGTGAACTGGCTGGCAACCTGTAGAAGACTGAAACTGGACCCACACCTTTCACCATTAACTAAGATAGACTATCACTGGATTAAAGATTTAAACTTAAGACATGAAACTATAAAAATACTAGAGGAGAGTGCAGGGAAAACCCTTGAAGAAATCAGTCTGGGCGAGTATTTTATGAGGAGGACCCCCAGGCAATTGAAGCAGTATCAAAAATATACTACTGGGACCTGATCAAACTAAAAAGCTTCTGCACAGCCAAGAACACAGTATGTAAAGCAAGCAAACAGCCCTCAGAATGGGAGAAGATATTTGCAGGTTATGTCTTTGACAAAGATTTAATAACCAGAATTCACAGAGAACTCAAACGTATATACAAGAAAAGAACAAGTGATCCCATTGCAGGCTGGACAAGGGACTTGAAGAGAAATTTCTCTGAAGAAGACAGGCGCATGGCCTACAGACATATGAAAAAATGCTCATCATCTTTAATCATCAGAGAAATGCAAATCAAAACTATTTTGCGATATCATCTAACTTCAGTAAGATTAGCCCATATCACAAAATCCCAAGACCAGAGATGTTGGCGTGGATGTGGAGAAAAGGGAACACTCCTACACTACTGGTGGGAATGCAAATTAATACATTCCTTTTGGAAAGATGTTTGGAGAACACTTAGAGATCTAAAAATAGATCTGCCATTCAATCCTATAATTCGTCACTAGGCATATACCCAGAAGACCAAAAATCACATCATAACAAAGATATTTGTACCAGAACATTTATTGCAGCCCAATTCATAATTGCTAAGTCATGGAAAAAGCCCACGTGCCCATCGATCCCCGAATGGATGAATAAATTGTGGTATATGTATACCATAGAATATTGTGCAGCCTTAAAGAAAGATGGAGACTTTACCTCTTTCATGTTTACATGAATGGAGCTGGAACATATTCTTCTTAGTAAAGTATCTCAAGATTGTAAGGAAAAGTATCCAATGTACTCAGCCCTACTATGAAACTTATTTATGGCTTTCACATGAAAGCTATAACCCAGTTATAACCTAAGAATAGGGGGAAGTGGGAAAGGGAAAGGAGGGAGGAGGGAAGTGGGCGGAGGGAGGGAGATTGGTGGGGTTACACCTGCCATGCATCTTACAAGGGTATGTGTGAAACTTAGAAAATGTAGAATGGAAATGTCTTAACATAATAACTAAGAAAATGCCAGGAAGGCTATGTTAACCAGTGTGAAGAAAATGTGTCAAACGGTTTATAAAACCAGTGTATGGTTCCCCATGATTGCATTAATGTACACAGCTATGATTTAATAATTTAAAAAAAAGAACCTTAGAAAAGGAAGAGCAAAATAAACCTGAAGCAAGCAGAGGAGAGAAATAATAAGGATAAGAACAGAAATTTAAAACAGAAAACAAATCAGGATGAAATGTCAGGTGATACCATGTACAGCTTTCAGAGCTGATGTGAATTCAGTAGCCATAAATAGTACCATCTCATCATGGTCTTCCTTCTGCTTTCATAATATAGAAGATAAAAAGAGGTGAAAGGAGACCATGGAGTGAATTTCTAAATTATGCTTTGATGTGAGCTAGAATCTTTTGCTCTCTGTGTAGTCGGGAGACATTTCCATTCACCACCATACGAAAAACATCACCTAGAACTGTATTCGTTCCTTTAATAGATCTTTGAATTACATGCATACTCTCTTTGAGCAGGAGGAACTCTGAGGCACTATCATTGGTAAATAGAAAACAAAGTCTGAAAATTAATCTACACCCTCCATTATGAAAAAATGTTGCAGTGGCACGTGTTGGAATAGACTTGTGATTCTCTTCTTTAAAACATATCAGAAATCTACAGTGTTGACACCTTGGTTTGGTACTACAAAGTTTCACATTCAAATAAAAGAAAAGAATTCCAAGAAAAATGAGGTACATGTGGCAGGAATACAAATCTGTAAATTTGACAGCATGATGCACACCCCCCATGACTGCCAACCTTGCCATCCTACCCTGCAGCTGCCAACTTCTCCCTTACTAAACTGCTCATTTTAATGATGACAGCAAAGAGAATAACGGAGACTTGTGCTGTTTTGTTTCTGCTGTGTCAGCCTTACTTAAATACTAATTTCACTATTCATCTATAGTATCACATTCTCCAAATTGTTCCAAAACTAATAAAATTAAAGATATCATCGCTCGTGCAGCTGGTAGGAAAGGGAACCTTGTATGCCTGAGTGGATCAGTGTTTACATATCTCAATCATAATATAAAGTTTTCAAAATCTGATATCAGCTAATGGAATGATTTAGACATGCCAGCTTTTAAATGCCATAAAATTTTGTTGTTTTATTAAAGCTAAATTTATTAGACATATTAGAAGTGTGTACAAATAAAGTTGTAACCTAAAATGAGGATGTGAAATCAACTTTTACTTCTAGATATGGTGATAGAGGTTGGAAGTTTTTAAGATTTATACATGACATATAAATAGTAAATATATCATAAATATTGTAAAATATTGTTCAAAATGTATACAATAAAGGGGGGAAAGAACATAGTAGTTTGGAGAATCCAGATCTGGATTGAACCTCAGGTCTGAGCTATTTGGAAAGTTATATAAACTCTCTAAACCAGGGATTTTCCATCTGTTAAAAACAAACAAACAAACATATTTTTAAGGTTAATTTATTGTGCTAAGTGAATTAACTCATCTCTCTCATAACTACTCTCCATTGGTTGAGACAACCAAGACTTAAAGAGATTAACTTTCATATGGCTATCTGGGTAATTTGGATAGACCCAGGATTTAAACCTCAATGTCCAATTCCATAGCATTTTCATGAGCTACAGTGTCTACATGTGGTTTTATTTCTTGGATCAAATGTGAAAATTTCATAAAAATACCTGCCCTGTAAGAGCTGCCCACAACTAAAAATTTTATCTTTATTACTACTAGTATTAATACTATTCACATATATATTATATCTTAAATGGTTTCTGAAATCAGACAATGTCCACACTTGCCATCAAATTATAAATTTCTGTCACCTTTACCTACCACAGTTTAAACTGTCATTACAAGCATGCAACTTACAACTTCCCTTACCATAGTTTTTCTTTATCATTTTAACATTAGCCCTAACCTTTTCCCTACTTTCCCTTTTTCTTCTACCTCTTATGTAGTACTTATCACATACTAAAGTAGAGAAATGACTTTCTCTCCCATTACACATAAGATCCTTAAAGGCAGCAAAGATACTTTTTTCATTTCTTATTACCTCAAAGCTGTACCTGTCACCAGCTAGAGTTAAGACACAATGAACATGTAAGGGATAAATGTTTCCTCTCTAACAAATTCTACTTTTTCCACTTTTCAATTTTGAGGGGGTAAAATGTCAAATAAAAACATGAGTGTTTGGGGAAATCAAGAATGATACAGTTTTGTGTGTCCTTTATTTAACAAGCCTAAGGCTGTAATTCAAATGTTAGAAATAAATATAAGAAATAAAATCCAAGTGCCATTCTTAAGAATGTTTGCTTTGTGTAAGTGGAACTTAGATTTTAACTTCTTAGTAAATTCTTAATTCAGAAGTTAGTGATTTAAAAGATGTTTTTTGATTATAGGTTCTAGAATGACATAATAAAAGAATGAAATTCCTAGACCATAAATGCCTCTGGTTACATTTCTTGGCACATACTATTGAGAACATTGTAAAGATCAGAGTAGAGATTAAGAATTCTGCACATAGGACGTGGGCCACAAAGAATAAAGTGTGCCTTTCATTTCAACAGCCTCAGGTACAAGAAATTACCCAAATAATGGAAGCAGCTATGCAGACAATGTGTGCTAGCCACAAAACTCAAATAGGTCCAGCTCCAGTTCAGGCTGTCAGTGAGTCCAAAACAATACATACAGTATCACAAAGTTAGCTGTGCATGAATGATTTCATAATTCTAATTATCCTCTGGTCCATTTTTGCCACATTTATAATGAACTGACTACATAGCCATGCCCCTCAATCTTTAAAACACCTTTGGGCTATTTCCTTCTTTCCCTACACCCATTACCACTGTGTAGTCTTAGACTATTAGGGGGGATTCCTAGCCCAGACCCGATTTCAGACACTGCTCCCCCTTTACCCTGGTACTCCATGATAACTTGTATTTCCTGAAATGCAACCTCATCATTTTATCCTCTGCAAGGAAACACCCCACTGGTTCCTCATCTTTTCCAGGCTAGACTCCATAATCCTTGCACAACCTATCAATTCCGGTATAATCTGACCTCCGCCTACTTTCCATGTTTATCTTTTCCTAACCCCCCGACTCTGCCTTGCACGCCAATATTCTAGACATTCTGAGCTACTTAGTTACTACATTTTTGCTTTTTACAAGCTGTTTCTCTGCTTATCATGCCTTTCCCATGCCGGACTGCCTGGCAAATACTCAGCCACCTTGTAAGGCTCAATTCAATGCTTTAAGCTCCCCTAAGTGACCTTTGTGAAACCCACCTGCCTCCCAGTAGAACTGAACGCTCTTGCCCCTGAATCTCTACTCTGTCTTGCATCTGCTTCATTTACAGATTCTGTAAATCCTTACTTTATTCTTGTACTTAGTAGTATATCTATTGAACTGCGAACTACCTGATGGCAGGAGCCACCTTGCTCATTTTTATTAATGGTGGATATAAAAGGTGCATCATACTAATCCACTGAGTGAAGAGATAATCTAATAACTCATCAAGTCAAACACCTAAATCTAATTTGGTGAGATCCTTCAATAGATCTTAGGTGTATTAAAAGTCTGATATTTTGTAGAAGTTCATACTACATAATGTCATCTTCAGTCAAACCCATCCAGTTCAAAACAATTTTCAATTTTTATGACACCATTACACAGTTCCAGAGATCTGGAAGTGAAGGACTTCTTAGTCCTTTGTAGGAAAATGCAGTAGTAGTAGTAGTAGTAGTAGTAGTAGTAGTTGTTGTTGTTGTTGTTTTCTGTATGTGGAAAGTCACAGAACTAGAATTCTTTCTGTCGAGTAGAAAACCACCCAATCAACCTTCTAGAGAGTTCTGGAGGGCTCCTACTGGTATGAAAGCTAAAGGGGAAGTAAAGCAGTACATGTCACTGTTAAACCCATCAGAAGAGAAGAGCCTCCACCACCTGCCATAGCAGAGGTTCTCAGAGTGTGGTCTCATCATGGAGTATGAGAAGTCAAAACAATTTTTACGATAATACCAGGACACTGGATATGCCTTTAATTGTGTTGACATTTGCACTAGTGGTGTAAATAAACACTTAGTGGAAAAAACTGCTGGGGCTTTAGCATGATCAAGGTAGTGGACATATCCTATTCTTGCACACCTCTCTGGTCATTGAGAAGCTGAGTAGAAAACCTCTCCTATCTCTCTGGGAAGATGATAGCGAATGTCCAGTCTTACTGGAGGTTAGGCTGGAAAAAGGAAGAAGTTCAAATTCCAGATACGAGCATGTGTGTTATAGGAAACAATATTTATGGTACACCTTTATGTAACAGAAACTAAAATCTGAGAAAATAATATAAAAATTTATAAAATATCTAGGACTCTAATAAAAATAAGTCCAAAGCTGCTCCTATAGGGGGCTTCTCAGGTGCATCATACAACCATATCCACACGATACTCCTAGGAAAACACCCTCCACTTTGCATGGGATCATGACAAAATGTCACGTGCCAGAAAAAGAAATGAAACATTATGAGAGACAAAAGAACAAATAGAAGAACTAACACTCCAAGAACCTGAGATAATGGAATAATATATAAATTAGGAACATTTAAAATGATTAACAGGTGCATACAGTGAAGTACAATATTGATTATAGAAGCATTTGGATTTAAAAAGGAAAAATAAGCAAAGTAAAAAAAAAACAAAGTCAACCATGTTTATATAACTAAATATGGTACTATAATTAATAAAAATAATGATAATAATAACAATATGATAACAGTTAAGTGAAATTGGAAACCTCAGTGGCTTTCAAGCATCTCTTACATCTAGAGCAGTTAACAAAAAAGATGAAAGCCTTGGCAGCTGGAGATCAAATATTACCTTCATTACTTAAAAACCTGATACTTGAGAAAGCAGGTAAGATGGTGGCAACAATGGGCCTCAATATACTGAATCCCAGCACTGTGCCCACCCAGAGCTGTGAGCAGTGCTCTCCACGTGAGTGTCCACAGAGGGAGTGAAATGATCTTGACTGCCAGCAGCTGGTTCCCAAGGACAGGTATGAAGGAAATAGATGCTCTGTGTGCTCTGCTCCTTTCCTAAGCCCACCAGGGAGGGCAGCCTCCACCCTCACCTGAAGTGGCCAAAATTGTATACAAAGGCCAAGTTTCTGCGACAGGAGAAAATATTTGGAATGTAATTTACATATTTCACCCTGCAAGTGACTAAATTGAGGCATTTTTTAAAAGGAACAAAAATACTAGACAACTATGATGAGATATGCAGACATTAAGTTACATGTATAAAGTTAGGGAAAATTAAGCTTGTGAACTCATCTTAGAAAAAGTGCTACATACCTCCTTGCTAAATATCCCTCAGATTGGCCATGAGATGGCCAAGGGGAGTACTTTAAGGGGGACTGTAGTGGTATTCATCAGTGAAGCATGTAGCACCTTTTCTAGGCTGAGTTCCCCCTTAATTGTCTAATCTCATATATTAACATTTTGAAGGTAATTGCTAAGAAGAATAAGGGGATAAGTCTGTAGCAATATAGAGGCAAGGAAGAATAATGTAAATCCAATTAATCCAATAAAGAGCATTTAAGAATAAAATAAAAATCAAAGAAAAGAATTAACATATAAAGGATAGCTACACTGAGACACAGAAGTCTGTTAGCAACCCTCATGGACGATATTGCAATCAAAAGTTGAATACAATCATGAGGAAATTATAAGAGAGTTCCAATTCTCTTAAAATTTCTGATAAAACAACTAACCTACATGCTTTAAAAATTACCAGTATAATAAAAGACAAAAAATAGCTGAGGAATATTCCAGATACAAGAGAGAAAGAAACCTGACAGACACAGTATATGACCTTGGGCTACACTGTGCCTTAGAAAAAGTTGTATTAAAAGTCATTATTGGAACAAATGATAAAATTGGTATGGAAACTTAGTAAGATTAGATAAAGAATTGTACCAATGTTAAAACTTCTAAATATGATAATACATTTGTTCTTAATATAAAAGAAAATGCTGATCAAGAGACATAATGTACATAACCTGCTTTCAAGAGGTTCAGGAAAATATTGCATATGTAGGGGTGTATGCGGGTGTATGAGTGCATACAAAAAGGAAGGATAAGTGAATGGGGCAAAATATTAAAAATCAGTGAATCTGGATAAAGTGTATAAGAGAATTAATTATACTATTCATCTATCTTTTCTTTGTTTTAAATTATTTATAAGTAAAATATTTTAAAATGTTAAAAGACTTTGTAATAGAGTTTGTGATCATTTTATTTTATTTTATTTTATTTCATTTCTTTATTGTTTATTGTTGGGGATTCATTGAGGGTACAATAAACCAGGTTACACTGATTGCATTTTTTAGGTAAAGTCCCTCTTAAAATCGTGTCTTGCACCCAAAAGGTGTGGCACACACCAAAGCTCCTCTCCCCTCCTTCCTTCCCTCTCTTTGCTCTTCCTTTCTGATTTTCTTTCTTTCTTTCTTTTTTTTTTTTTTTTTTAAGCAGGAACTCACAGAGAGTTTGTGATCATTTTAAATACAAAATATTATACTATAACGGTGTATACTGATAGATAATATGAGCATAAAATAATGAGTGAGCCACTAACTTATCAGCATGCTCTGGTCCCCGCCTTACTCACAGGGGATACATTCCAAGACACCTCCCTCCCCCATGGGTTGTACCAAACCACCGTATGTGGTATGCTTTTTCCTCTGCATGCATGGCTAAGATAAAGTTTAATTTATAATTTAGGCAGAGTAAGAGATGAACAACAATAATTAATAATACAACAGAAAAATTTTAACAACATGCCAGCATCATTACTCTTATGCTTTGGGGGGGCATTATAAAGTAAAAAAGAGTGACTTGTCCTTATGCACCACAATATCATGACAGTAGATCTGATCAATGAGATGCCCCCTATATGACTGACAGGTGGGGAGCATAGCCAGCATTGATCTGCCAGACAAAGAGTTCACATCCTGGGCAGGACAAAGAGTTCACATCCTAGGCACAAGGTTACCTCACTGCATCACACTACTCACAAAGATGAGCAATTTAAAATGTATGAATTGTTTATTTCTGGAATTTCCACTTAGTATTTTTAGCCATGATTCAATATAGTTGAAACTACCAAAAGGAAAACTGCAGATGAAGGACTACCATATTGAATATTTCTGGAGGGGGTAGAAGGAAAAGACTGAAGCTGAGAATGGGGGAAGGGGAAGGGAATGAAGAACATAGCAGCTACATTTTTCTCTAATTCAAAAGAAAAATATTTGAAGAAGTGACCAAATGTTTATACTTATAATCCAGGTGAAAGTTTCTTGTATTATTCTCAGCCCTTTCTGTATGTTGAAATTCTTTATTATTAAAGATGTATTTTCAAAAGTATTTTTTAAAATCACCGTATTTCAAACTACTCATTAATAAAGAGAATAAAAATTTAATACTGACATTAACATGAATTTTTGACTTATCCATGGTTTCAAAAATTGCTCTAAAAAATTTTTGAAACATAATCACAAGACAAACCATTCATTTAAAAGAAAGGGGATGTATCTTTACAACAAAAATAAAACAAAGTGAAATGTCAGAGACATCAACTTTCAAACTTAGTACTTAAAATAATTGAACATTTCATATTTAATAATCTTTAGAAATGAAAGTGGGTGCAGGTAAATAACATGGCACAATTCTACTTGTGTATTGGCAAGTAGAATTTTTATTTTTATTTTTATTTTTATTTTTAATTTTTAAAAGATATACATGAAAGAATAGCTGTGCCCTTATGATAATATGCAATATCGATGAGCCATACTTGCTAACATTGCTCCCAAGTGCCACTTAATGCAATGAAAATACATTGAGCAACCTTAACTTACAAGGCATTCTTTTAAGTATCATGAGAATACAAAGATGGATATGTGCTTCATCATTCATGGAGTTTGTGCCTAGTAAAAGAGCTTGCTGAATTTCTCAAACAATGATTGATGATAATCTCAGGAGGCCTCGGGAAAAAGCACTCTGGAACCTTAGCGGGGGGGGAGGTTTTGAAGTTCCCACTTGAAGTGTTTTAAATGTTTTAAAATACATGTAACTATGGGATAGGGAGGATACAGCTGGCCCTAAGGGTGATAAAAAGCAGCCAGGACACCTAAGGGAAATGATGATATAAGATTAGATTAGAAGATATTAATAGCAAGAATGTAAGTGGGTAAAAGGAAGCAAAATATGGTAGCAGATTGGATCATGGTGATTACAGAACAGAACTCACAATACCACTCCTGAAGGGACAACTCAGAAGGGATTTAGAAAAGTTGTATTTGCAGTTGTGAAGAAGCCATTTAGGAATGGTGCCTAGCATAGGAACGGTGACAATAGGAAGCCACAGCCACCTGAGAATGGCAGCTGTAGCCCTAGGAAAAGGGCTGCCTGGTAGGAAGTATAGTGACAACTTGAGAATGTTCCTAACTACTAAAACCACAGCCTGGCAGAGGAGATCAGTAGAAATGAGTACCCAGAATTCCTCTCCTGCTTCCTGTTCATCTGTCAGTGAAGCCACATGACAAAGGAGCATTGCCAATGCACTCAGAGTGGATGAAGTCCTGGCCATGAAAGAGAAGGGCTGAGAGTAAGTCTACAGAAACAAATGGAAATCAGCCAATACACAAGTGACCCTGAAATAAGGCTTAGCATGCAAGTTGCAGGTAGTCAGTTGACTGGTGATTCTTGGATGTTAGCTCGCTGCAGGGAGGTAAGAGGCCACTATGAGTGCTTCTATGAACCAGAAACCCTTTTGTTAGACTATAGATGGCTCAAAATCTATATTGCCTAATCAATACAAGCAATAAAAGCCAAAAACAGTGCTGTCATTGATGGTAGTGCAGACTGTGCTGTCAACAACAAGCAGAGGTATTATTGGCATTGATGTTTATAAGATGGTGCTTCTGGATTGGTTCAGCACACAACCTGTGAAGTTGTACATGGGAGCCTTGCTAATTCATTACTTAAATGTGAGTGTTTATCAGGTACAAGAAAAAGATGGGTGAGGGGAGGCAAGATGGCCGACTGGAGCCAGCTTTACACAGAGGCTCCCATCCAGAAGGAAAGCTAAAGGACAGAACTATAGCAAGTAAGCTGATGGTTTGTAACTGAGCCAATAAAGAAGATTGAGGAGCGCACATCACCTGTGCTGAGGCCAGTTGCTACCCCAAGGAAACTAACAATAGGTGCAAAACCCATCGCCAAGCAGATGGGAGTCCCCTCCCCCATGAGAACAGCTTGCAGTATACTTTCTACAAACAAGTGACCAGAGTTCAGATCTCCACCTATTTTATCCCAAAGGAGAGACCCTCTAAAAACTGGAACTCCATCCCCAGAGAGGAACCACTAGTGTGCCATGGCACTCTCCCACCAGACATAAAACTGAACATACACACTACCCACAATTCTAATCTCCCAGCACTCCCCTCCACTCTCACCCCATGGTCTGGAAGCCTGACCCCCATGGAGTCCAGATTCTTGGGCATTTTCTTGAGAGGTACGGAAAGAGCGTGGGCTATCACAAGTCTGGTCTGAATCTGTGGCACAGGTATAAAGCAGAAACTGTGGAGTGAGTTAGCCATACAGGAGAGGGAGAGATGGTGCCCTGGGATGCAGTGCAGCGGTGGCAGCAGCGGGAACAATAGGGCTAACACACCTGGTAATGTTTTGGAAAACACTTCCCGCCTCTCTTAGCAAACAGAGGCCATCAGGCCTCTGCTCCAGTGGCAGCCACAGGCAGAACAGATCTGGGACAGAAACACAGGCCCCATAAGCAAAGGATATACCTGAGGCAGTACCTGCCTGAGCTGAGCACAGCAGGGTGGAGAATAGAATCCACAGAGGCAACATACTCCCAGGGAGAAGCTAAGTCAGAATTGATGCTTTTGTGAGCCCAGAATGCAACTGGCCCTCAGGACATAATACCTGGGATAAAGCAGGTGTGGCAGCAGCATCAAGGAAGGGCAGGAACTAAGAGTCATTTATGAGCTCGGACCATGCCCACCCTAACACAGAGTGCAGCGCCAGCTCCATGAGAATTGGTGCAGTGGCGGACTTGGCGGCACAGGTGGGGCTGAGTTGCAGTTTCTGTGAATTCAAACAGCACCTGGCCCACAGGGGAATATAGTGGGGACAGAGATGCAAATTCTGTGAGAATATAAGTGGCAGCAATATCAATTAGGGGTGAGGCTGGAACTGAGTGAAACTCCCTGGCCTCCATTAAGCACCAGAGGTAGTCAGGCTTCAGCTCCCCATCCTGGTAGGTGGCAAAGTGCAGCAGCCTGGCCAAGGAGACATAGATCTCCCAGTGATTCAGGCAGGCACAAACCCCTGTTGCATCTGCTCATTGGAGGGAACTGGGTTGCAGCCCTGTGGGGCTACCAGTGACTGGGCATAACAGAGGTGCAAGGTGGGGGAAGGAGACATTAAACTTCCTGGACCAATTCATTTGCTGGGTGGACCCTTCTAACTCCACAGAGCAGCAGAGTAAGTCATACTCAAACTGCCAACAGACCCCTACTATCTAGTTGCTGGAGACTTTTTGAACTCTTTTACTTGAGACTGTGTGCTGACTGGGACAATTGATTTGGAACTCTTCACCTGGGCCAGTCACCCAAGGACCACCCAAGGTGGTACCCTGCTTGTGTTGTTGTGGGAAGGTTTGATTTTCCTTTTCCATTTGTTGCCCATGAATGGTGGGGTGTCTTATTTGCTTGTATTTCTCCACAGCTGATACTTCAACCCAGAGTTATTGATTCATTAGAATTGGCCAGAGACCAGCAGTAAATAAGACAGAGGAACTGTCATGCTCCTCCACACCAAGAAGGTCCCCGGTGTCTTAGGCCATAGTACTATATGGATCCTTTGCAAAGCTTTAGGGGAAAACCTACAGTCACCAGTCCCAGCTCTTGGGAAAAGGGCTGGTTAATCTCTAGTCCAGGAGCCCCCAATCCAACTTCACCATATCTGCTCATCTACCCAAACAGTGAAAAATAATCATGGGGCAGAATCAGTTGAAAAACTCTGGCAACATGAATAATCAGAGTAAATAAACTCCCCCAAGAAATGACAAGATGGACACACCCAAAGATTCCATTCATAAACAAATGGCTGAGATGTCAGAAATCGAATTCAGAAATTGGATTGCAAATAAGATTAACAGAATTGAAGTAATGTTGGAATTAGAAATTTAAGGAGCATTTCAAAAGTTATCTCAAGAATTCAATGAATTCAAAGACAAAATTACCGAATATTTTGACACATTGAGGCACTTGCAGCCCTCAAAGATCTGAGAAATGCAGTAGAGTCCCTCAGTAACAGAATGGAGCAGGCAGAAGAAAGGATTTCTGACATTAAAGACAAAGCCTTTGAAGGCTCCCAAACACTCAAAGAGGAAGAGAAGTGGAGAGCAAAAATGGATCATTCTCTCAGAGAGCTCTGGGACAATTCAAAGAAAAAGAATATTCAACTTATAGAAATTGCTGAAGGTGACGAGGTTGCTTTGAAAGGCCCAGATGCTCTACTTCAAGAGATAATTGTGGAGAACTTCTCAAACATGGCAATGAATTCTGAAATTCAGATAGCAGACAGTTTCAGAAACCCAGCCCAACTCAACCCAAATAAAGCATCTCCCAGACACATTATAATTAACTTTGCCAAAGTTAATATAAAGAAGAAAATTCTGCAATCAGCTAAAGGTAAGAAAACCATTACCTACAAGGGGAAGAATATTAGAATGAGTATAGATCTCTCTGCTGAAACCTTTCAAGCCAGAATAGGGTGGTCATTGACCTTTAACCTCCTAAAACAAAATAATTTTTGACCCAGGATCCTGTATTCAGCTAAACTGAGTTTCATTTATGGTGAAGAAATTAAATACTTTAATGATATTCACATGTTGAAGAACTATGCCACAGCTAAACCAGCTCTCCAGAATATTATCAGACCTAACATTTATAATGAACAGCACAATCCTCTACCACCAAAGTAAACTCACTCAGAAACTTTTGATCAATTCCAACTTCCACAATGGTGAAAGCATTAAAAATTCCCACGGGACTTTCAAAAAACTCGATACCCAAAATACTACCAGGTTTATCAATACTCTCAATTAATGTGAATGGCTTAAATTGTCCTCTAAAGAGGCACAGGTTGGCTGACTGGATACAAAAACTCAGGCCAGATATCTGCTGCATACAAGAATCTCATTTTACCTTAAAAGATAAATATAGACTTAAAGTGAAGGGATGGTTATCTATAATTCAGGCAAATGGCAATCAGAAAAAAAACAGGTGTCAAAATTTTATTCACAGAAACAATAGGCTTTAAACCAACAAAAGTAAGGAAAGACAAGAATGGTCACTTCATATTTGTTAAGGGTAACACTCAACATGATGAGATTTCAATTATTAAGTTTTATGCATCCAAACAGAATTCACCTCAATTTATAAGACAGACTCTGACATAAGCAAATTGATTTCATCCAGCACCATAATAGTCACATATTTTAACACCCCTTTGGCAGTGTTGGATAGATCCTCCAAAAAGAAACTCAGCAAATAAATTTTGGACTTCAACTTAACCATTCAACAATTGGATTTAACAGACATCTACAGAACATTCCATACTAACAAAACTGAATACTAATTATTCTCTTCAGCCCATGGAACATCCCCCAAATTGATCACATCTTAGAGGACAAGTCTAACCTCAGCAAATTTAAAAGAATAGGAATTAGTCCTTACATATTCTCGGACCATCATGGAATATAAGATGAACTCAATAACAACAGGAATCTGCATACTCATACAAAAATATTTAGGAAACTAAATAACCTTATGGTGAATGATAGCTGGGTCATAGATGAGATTAAAAGGAAATTACCAAATTTTCAGAACAAAATGATAAAGAAGACACAAATTACCAAAACCTCTGGGATACTGCAAAGGAAGTCCTAAGAGGAAAATTTACAGCATTGCAAGTCTTCCTCAAGAGGACAGATAGAAAAGAAGTTAACAACTCAACTTTTTGGGGGGGTTTGGGGGACATCTCAAGCAACTGGAAAAGGAAGAACATTTCAATCCCAAACCCAGCAAAAGAAAAGAAATAACCAAAATTAGAGCAGAATTAAATGAAATTGAAAACAAAAGAATTATACAACAGATCAATAAATAAAAAGTTGGTTTTTTTGAAAAAGTCAATAAAATAGATCAACCTTTGGCTAACCTAACCAGGAAAAAAAGAGTAAAATCTCTAATTTTATCAATCAGAAATGGTAAAGATGAAATAACAACAGACTTCTCAGAAATTAAAAATACCCTTAATGAATATTACAAGAAATTCTATTCTCAGAAATACAAGAGTTTGAAGGAAATAGACCAATAGTTGGAAGCATGCCACCTTTCTAGACTTAGCCAGAATGAAGTGGAAATGTTGAGCCTACCTATATTAAGTTCTGAAATAGCATCAACTATCCAAAATCTCCCCAAAAACAAAATTCCAGGACCAGATGGCTTCACATCAGAATTCTGCAAAACCTTTAAAGAGAAACTAGTACTTGTATTACTTAACCTTTTCCAAAATATAAAAAAAAAAGAACTACCTAACACATTCTATAAAGCAAACATCACCTTGATCCCCAAATCACAGAAAGACCCAATAAGAAAGGAAAATTATAGACCAATATCTCTAATAAATATTAATGTAAATATATTCAATAAGATCCTATCAAACAGAGTCCAGCAACACATCAAACAAATTATACAATATGACCAAGTCGGTTTTATCCCAAGGTGTCAAGACTGGTTTAATATATGTAAATCTATAAATATAATTCATCACATTAACAAAATAAAAAACAAAGACCATATGATTCTCTCAATTGATGCAGAAAAAGCTTTTAATAATATCCAGCATCCTTCCATGATCACAACACTTAAGAATATTGGCATAGAAGGGAAATTTCTTAAACTGATAGAGGCCATCTACAGCAAACCCACAGCCAATATTGTATTGAATGGAGTTAAATTGAAATCATTTCCATGCAGATCAAGAACCAGGCAAGGTTGCCCATTGTCTGCACTGCTTTTTTAACATTGTAATGGAAGTCTTAGGCATCTCAATCTGGCAAGAAATGGCAACCAAGGGTATCCTCATATGATCAGAGGAGAACAAACTTTCACTCTTCACAGATATGATTGAACCCCAGGGATTCAATGGCAAAACTCTTAGAAGTAATCAAGGAATACAGCAACTTCTCAGGTTACAAAATCAATACTCACAAATCTGGTGCCTTTATATATAAAAACAATAGTCAAGCTGAAAAAACAGTCAAGGACTCTATTTCTTTTACCGTAGTGCCAAAAAAGATGAAATATTTGGGAGTTTACCCAAAAAGGACATGAAAGATCTCTATAAAGAGAACTATGAAACTCTAAAAAAAGAAATACCTGAAGATATTAACAAATGGAAAAGCATACCATGCTCATGGCTGGGAAGAATAAACATTGTTAAAATGTTCATACTACCCAAAGCAATATACACTTTTAGTGCAATCCCTATTAAAGCTTCACTGTCCTACTGTAAAGATCTCAAAAAATAATACTTCGTTTTATATGGAATCAGAAAAAAACTCAAATAGCCAAGACATTTCTCAGAAATAAAAGCAAAGCAGAAGGAAATACAAAACCAGACCTCAGACTATACTATAAATCAATAGTGATCAAAACAGCATGATACTGGCACAAAAACAGAGAGGTAGATACA
>CAUYPK010023121.1:0-32654 GCA_963574355.1 Loris lydekkerianus
TCACAATGGCTTACTTTGCCCACCTCAGTGGGTCATTCTGGGGCCCCGGACAATGCCCAACGTTCTCCACACTCCTGCTCAAGCTCTCCCCAAGGCAGCTCAACTGAGTGCCAAGTCCAAGAACACCAAAACAGTTCACAGGTAAGGCCTTTCTGGTTTGCATTCTCACTGCTGCTTTTACTCACAGTTGCTGGCGTGATTAGGTCGATCGAACACAAGCAACCACTTGCCAGTGTTCCACTGTTTTTGTCCTCCTCCTGGGGTCCAGAAGTCCCTTGCTGGCTCCCTGTATCCTCAAAGGGATGATCATAGGCAGATCCCACAGGCCAGAGATGCCTGGAGTCTTGTCTCCCCAGACTCACTGTGCCCAGTTGCAGGGAAGCTGTTACTCGGCCGCCATCTTTAATCTCTTCTCCAAAAGAGTAAAATAGTTTTGTTTTAAAAGAGAACCTTGTGAGATATTTGAATTCATAGAAGTTGATTTTAGCAACATTCAAGACCAAATAGGAAAATTCTTATTTTCTATAAATATTTACCAGTTTCACTTTTTCAGTGGAATTTGTACCAATTCTAGTTTTCTTGGTGAGGGTAGGGTAAAGAAGACTTGGGTCAGACATGAGACCTCTCCAGCCATCTCCTAATTCTATGCAGGCAGAGCCTTTGTTCTGTTTTATGCATGGTCTAAACATTTTTCCTGCTCTAGAACCACTGTAGGCAATGACAGTATTGAGGCATCAGTGTGGCTTGCTTGTTCAAGGTTTCTCAGGGAAGTGTTTTTCAGTGTAGAATTACATCCAGTCTACCTAGAAAAAAGTGTTCAGCAGAGAAAGTGCTTCAAACTTTGGGCAGAATGGTTGAAAAATAGGAATGTAGAGAAAATAATTAAATTATAAACTTAGGGGAAAAGTCTCTATCAGTTCATGTACCATCCTAGCTTTCATTGTTTCACTAGTTTTCTCTGTAAACTTTAAAGCTCAAATATGTATCTATCATATGATGTGACTATAAAATTCAACCCAACCAAAGCCATTTGCACAACTCTATTTGGGTAATCATTTTAAAATATGTTTATTTTTAAGTAGTTCTTCATTGCTTCCCACCATTTTAGTGTATTCCTAGAATTAAAAAGAGAAACCACCACCACCCCCTTCCCCGCCAAGTAGATAAATGGCTGGTCAGTAACAGGTGTTGAGTTCCCAACTAACCACTTCATAGTTCAGAAAGCCACAATGGTTCTCTTGCTATTTTGTCACCTCTCAGTTCCCTGTTAACATCTTTAACTGCTGGTCTGATTTTGCATTTTCCATTGACTGCTTCTACCTTAGACCTCTCCCTATGGCCTGCACAATTTATACATGCACTTGGTATTTTCCTGTATCCTCTGTACTGGACAATCTCCATGCGAAAATTTACTTTATTCTGTCAACCTCTGGGTCTCTCTGATGAGTAACAAGAACAGAGTGTTAGGTCATTGATAAGTTGAAGTAACAAGAATGTAGTGAGTAGGTCACTGATAGGTTCAGCAAGGGGACAATGGTTGCTAGATAAAACTTTGCCTCTACAGAGAACTCTTTTATGGCAGTGAAAATTCATTTGGGGTAAAGTTCTGAAATTTTCTGGCAGGTTGAATCTCAAGGTATAGTAAGCACCACCCTAAACCTTCATACATAACTGATTGTTTGGAAAGTTTGTGTTAAAGTTCTGAAATTTTCTGGCAGGTTGAGTCTCAAGGTATAGCAAGCACCACCCTAAACCTTAATACATAACTGATTGTTTGGAAAGTTTGTGTTTTCATTTTTTCTAAGCCACTTTCCAAAACAAACATTCTCCCTTTTCCTGAATATCTATTCCAAGGTTTTTGTAGCACTTGGATATGAACTTATTTAAAATCTCCAAACATTTGTCATGTGCTTGTGAGTTTATACATTTCTTCTTTTTCTTTTTTAACTTGTCGCTTATGTGAAGTTCATTTTATCTGCTAAATTATGATTCATTGTACCCCAATATTCCCACTCCCTCCTCAGCCAAAGGGACTTTGAGCAGCAGAATTGTTTAATTTTGGCTAACAGATTCCTCACTGAGGATAATCTCCTAAACTGACATTTTAAACTGTGCCATTAATTATAAACTAACATGCTCTTGTAACTCAATACCAGTTCCTTCACTTTACTCTGCAAACCATTTTTGTTCTAAAATAAATTTCATAAAGGAATCACTTCTCTTTGCTTAGCTTGGGACATCTAAATTAGCCCTAGGCATTCCTATTTATTTCTGGTTTCAAGGAATTAGATCTGACACGGAGTCCTCTCCGGGGAGCTGGCAGCTGACAGCACCAGGATGGATGGGACCCTAAAAGAGTATGGAGTAAGAGTGACCTTAGGAACAGATTAATCTATATCTATCCACAGATATATGCCACACTTATTCCTGAGAGCTCTGATACACAGAACAACAACAAAAAAATCTTAGAGCTGGGAAGGATACGAGAGACCATTTAGTCTGAGCCTGACATTTTAACCCACAGAAGACTGAAACCCAGAAATAAGAAGTGACTTGCCGTAATCCTAGAGCCAATTAGTGGAGAGACCAGCATTCGGACCCAGGTTTTCTGGTTGCTGAGCATGTACCCTGATGTGGGTGTTTGGGAGTGTCAGCTCTTCCTGCCGATGTTAGGGCTTAATGCGTAAGAAGACCTGAGAGTTAACTAGCAAAATTGAAATGACTGCAATAAATTAACAATGTGTAGTGCCTGGGAGCTATGATTACAGGTGCTGTAAAAATGCAAAATGTAATGAGAATAACTTTACTGAGAAGCCTCTGAAAATGAGATGATATAATGTCTGCCCAGGGCCAAATGGGAGGTGCCTCTTGCAATTAACTGAAGCTGTGTGACCTCATGGGCTGTACATAAGTGTTTGCTCCTTATGCCTTAGCTTGCAACTCTGATGCAAGCAGAACAGTCACCCAGGGGCTGAAAATATAAAGTTATCTTCATCAAGGCTCAATTATACATGAGGGCGATGTTCTTGGTAGACTACAATTCATTGAATCATTTGCTTTAGAAGCAGGTTCCACAATTTAGCAATTGCTTTACTTATATCAATTGAAGTACAATACAGTGGAATTGAAGTTGGACATAATATATATTTTCTGAGAGTTTTTTGTTTTTGCTTTCTTTTTTTACTAGTATTGGATCAAAACATTTGTATTTCCTGTGGATTGGTTATGCATATCTATAGTTCTGAAATCTTTCCAAGTCAAGCATCCATAAGGGCAGAAAGCCAGCCTCTGGAATAAATACTTAACTAATTATGTTTGCACAATTACCTAAGCAAGAGATGGTGCCTGGCTCATAAAGAAAAGACCTGACAAAGTTACTTCCCTCTATTTGTGGATAGGTTTATTGGTCTGGCAGTTGAAGGGAAAAGCCATGAACCATAGATACCGTATTTATTAAAGTAGCTAGGGACTTTTCTACCAATATGGATACACTTATGGTAGGTAGTAAGAAATTGGATGGCATAAAAATAGAGCCAGATGGAGTCTTTTTATTAAAATACCCGCATATAAAATGTTAGATTCATGTCACCTAAAAAGTATCTGTAGTCCCATTGGTATTTTATGTAATTAGGTAAATACATAACCAAACAAAGAATAGGTTCCCACATTTTCAAGAGTCAACCTCTTCTGGTGTATTTGGGAAAGGGGAACTTGTTTTCTTAGTGAAATCAGGGAGATTGGCTTCACTCCTGGTTCCATGCTGCCACCTTCTAACCATAGTCCCCCGTATTTGTTATTATCTTCTTATTTGTGAACTTCAGTGGAATGATAAATGTAGAAGTGATTGCATTCATCTGTATAGCTCCAACCCTTTACTGCTCACATGATTGACCTCAAAGTCATTCTTAGGTACTCTAGAGGGAAAAGTACTATTAGGGATTTTTAGTAGGGATTTTCTCAGGGTCATAGGTCCCTGCTCTGCCACTTTCAAGTCCTGCCTTGTCTCAGTACGTCTTTTATGCATCTTTCTAGCTGTATGTGGTAAACGAGAGCCTTGCCATGCAGCGTGAGATGCTAGGATAATGGGGGAAATATGATGGTAGCTCCTGCTTAAATGGGAATCTATATTCTGATGGAAGGAGAGAGGCAATTAAAAATAATCAAATTAACAATATTCTTTTAGAGAACAAAACATTCTTTTAGTGCTATGAAGAGAAAACACCATGGTTTGTTTCCGTATCCCTATTTTCACATATCCATGGTTTCTTTCCATTTAGGGAATGCCACTACCACTTACAGACAGGAATCTCTTTCTCTCTCTCTCTCCCCATCTTTCCTATAGACAACACAGGACATAGCAGCTCCCCAGTGGTGTATTTCTCAATGCTATTTTATGTAGTCTAGATTAATCTCCTGGAAGTCTTTAGTCACCCTCCTGTGCATGTCTGGTTGGGTCAAGATGTTCTTGTCAGTATATGGTGCAATATATCCCTTCATCCTGGTTGTCATGCAGTGGGTAATTGCTGAATCCAAGTGGGCGCTTCCCAAGAATAATTCTCAAAGACAGACTGGGCAGTCAAAGACATGTTGAGAAAGAGAAACATGACATTTACACACGCCCCTGCCCACAGCAAGGAAATCATTCAGCAACTTCATGAACCTAATTGGTTTTCAGGTATTGCTCTTTACACTAGAATCTTTAGGAATATAAAAGGAGAAACTATTACAGGGCCTCCCTACCCCATTCAGGCAATCTCTTCGCTCTACAAATATTGAGCAAAAACTTTGCAATAAATATTTTCCCCCTTAAATCTGGGGCCAAACCAATTTCATGACCAGGACATTGTCTTTTAATCTTTGTGTGAAGGGAATCTTTTTAAAGATCTATTCTTCTTTCTGAATAACTTTTTTCCTTTCCCAGGAAATTACAGGCAATTGTTCTTCAGTTACATGGAAAACATACTTATCAGTTTTATGCATGACACAAACTATGAAGGATGGCAAATCAATTTTAAAACATGTCTTCATATGAGCTATTAAAAAACAGTAAATGTGCCCAGACAAGAATAGATGACAGAATCAAAATTTTTTCTTAATAGGATGGAATGATGTGTTTCAACAGCAGATATGAAATATGACAAGGATAAATATAAAGTACTGAATTATAAACCTTATCAGCACAAGTTCAAGGGTAGGGAGATGGAACTTGACAATGGTTGATGTGAACACAGACCCTCAGGGCATCAGTAGACCACAAACTCGCCTTATATCCGCAGCATAGCATAACAACAAAAGGGCAAGGGCCTAGAACATGAGAGCATATATTCTCACTGACATCTGTTCTGATACACTCAAACCTGGAATACTGTGCCTAATTTGGGGACTAACTCACATGCAAAGTTAATTGCCAACCAGAGAGGATTCAAAGTAAGTTGACCCCAATGGAGGGACATCGGAAAACTATATAATGTGCTGAACTGTTTCTGGAACTGAGGATTTTAACACAGAAAGAGAAGGCTTCTTGTAGATATGATCTTTTAAAAATATTTACAGGACTAATGCCTAGAAGAATGAGTTGGTAGAAACCGTGTTTGAGAAGAGAACTGATGGCAGACAGATGAGAATTCTAAACTAGAATACGCTAACAGTAAAGCAAGCTATCTAGCAAAGAGATGAGCACTTTGTCCCTGAAAATGACCAAGTAGGGGCTTAAGCAGATCTGTGAAATGTAAATCTCTATTAGTCATCTTTATTTAACTTATTATTATGACCTTTGAGGTTTGAGCAGATCTGTGAAATGTAAATCTCTATTAGTCATCTTTATTTAACTTATTATTATGACCTTTGAAAGAATTATTTATTAACCTTTTTTTCTACAAAATGGAAAAATAAAAAGGACAGATATTTTTCAGCTTTGTGTCTCTTGTTTTTCTACCCTTTGTTTTGTGGCATGTTGCCATTTTCTCTGGCAGGTGTCTGATGGAACATGGTAAGTAGTCCCCTCCTGGCCTGCTCAGCAACTACTGGGGAGGGAAGTGACTTGAGCCCTGGAGAATATCTGGCTGATTATACTATTTAAAAATGAACCTTGTTAGAAACTCACAGATGTATTGCTTTGAAATGGAGCTTGTCCTAGAAGACATATTTGAAAATTACACAAATAAAGAAACTTCTTTCAAAATTGGTATTCCAGAGGAAAGAAAATGGCTCATTGTTAACAAAAAAAAAAAAAAAAAAAAGACAAAATGTGCATCTTACCTCGGTGAATGTAACAAAAATGTATGAGAACATCTCTGTGCAACACTATCTAAGCCTTGCGGGCATTATCTATGCAGCTTGTGTTAGCCATGAGAAAGTTGTAGGGAGTTCTTTGCAGGACTAAAATTTGATGACTTTTAAGTTATTTTTGTTCATGTTTCTGCTACTTATTTGGATTTTGAGTTTTATAACTCAGCTCTTGGGGTTCATGTTCTCCCATGTAAGAATGGAGCAATTATTTCAATTTACCTTATCAAACCCTTGTGAGCTGGCTTTTCAGATGAACACAGTCAAGAGAAATTAAATGCCATCATTCTACAAATGATGCTGGCATATTTACTATTCTGCACTCCCTTCAGGGCTAAAACTACTCTTTTGAAAAGCTGGGGAAATATTTTAGAGCTTATCTCAAATTATACTCAAACCCAAATCAATGATCATGGGCAAGAGCAGAGTGATGTAACTCAATACTTCTGATGCAGATCAGACTGCTATTATCGTAAGCCTGGTAAGCATAGTTTGTGCTGAACTTTTATTTCTCCCCTATACTTCAGAAGAGACAATCAAATCTCCATAAGAAGATAATGTTTCCTATTTATCTTTTATGTGATTCTTTGAAATGTTAATTCATTTCAAAATCAGTTTATTATCTGTGTTCTTATTGCTGTTATGAAGATAAACGAGTTCGCCATTTTTCATCTGTTTTTCTAAGAAATTTCAAAACAGAGGCTCCAAAAGGAAAATCCCATACCTGCTTGAAGAAATACCCGATCCCATCTGTAGATAGTAAGAACATCAGCTTGGATGCAAGAACTAGGAAAAAGCAGCCCACAGATAATCTGCTGAGCCCTCTGTTCCGTGAAGACATGGCACATCTATTTCATTTTTGTTTGTATCTTCGGGGCATAGCACAGGGGCTGATGGATAGTAGGTAGTCTAGAAATACTTGTTGAATTTTCTGTAAGTCATAAATTACAGGGTGAATTAGAAATGAAATGACCTTACAGCATGGCCTCTGAGTTTATGTAATTACAGCGGTCATTTAAATTCCACATTTCAGCTTTGCCTAATGAAAATTGAAATAGCTCTATTTTAGTGTGGTAGGTCTCAATCTTGGATGCAAATTAGCTATACCTGATACTTCTTAAAAATCCCAATGCCCTGGGCTGGCCCCCAGACCAATTAAAGCAAAACATCTGGAAGTGGAACCCAGGACTCAGGATATTTTAAGGCCCTTCAGGGCCTTAAATATTGTAGTGTGCAGCCAACGTTGAGAATAATGATAGGAGTGGGGTGTGTGTGTGTGTGGGAGAGAGAGAAAGGAAGAATTTAAGCTCCATTTTTTTTTTAACATGGTACCACTTCTCTCCTATGGCAAGGGTCTAGGGGCAAGAAATTGAACCAGACTACAGAAAATGCATCCATATGTATGGAGAAGGAGTTGGTGCTATAAATCATTTCACTATTAATCATGCCATGGCCTGTTTTTATGTTCACTCTTCTTTATAAATGAGATGAAATAGCTTTACAATGTGCCTCACATCGTTTTAAAACGCCACATAAATTCACTCCTGTTTTTATGGGGTTGAAAAATTTTAACACAAAAATAATTTGCCTAGCTTGAAGAATTTGCATAAAACCATCATAGGGGTGTGTTAAAAATTACTCTTCTTCCCTTTAATGTAAGAGTGCAAGACAGGATGGAGGATAGATTTCATTCTTATGGTGCCCCAGGTGAATCTCACATTTGCATATTAAAGATTCAATTTAAAATAAACTCCCAAGTCACAATGAGCATTTACTCTAGAATACATATTTCTGTATCGGCCTGGGACCATGTGAGGAAAATTCCTAGAGGGCCAGCAATGTCCACAGTTGTTTTAGCTGTGTACCCCTGTGCTTTCCTCTACAAATAATAGTAGGAGGAGGATGTGATCCAGGTTGCCCTCCCTGATGCCAGAGGGAAAATGGTAAATTATAGAAGGAAAAGGGTATAGCGGTCAAGTCCTTTGATGTCATTCTCTCTGACAACAATTGGGCTCTCTTATGGGGATTAGGAGAATATTTGCTGTGGCTGACATGTGCTGTGGGGAGCATAGCTGAAAGTGGAGAGATATTGGGAAAGCTCTTCTCATAGGGAACTGTAAATATTTTCTAAAAATCATTAAAAGGCTCAGGTCTGTAATCCTATCATTCTAGAAGGCTGAGGCAAGAGGATTTCTTGAGGCCAGCCTAGGTAATATAGCGAGAACCCCATCTTTAAAAAAAAAAAAAATAGAAAAATATTAGCTGAGCATGGCAATGTGTGCCTGTAGTCCCAGCTACTCTGGAGGCTGAGGCAGGAGGATCTCTTGAACCTGGTGTTCAAGGTTATAGTGAGGTATGAAGAGGTCAGTTTACCCCAGCCCCAGCCTGAGGAACAGAGCAAAATCTTTTCAAAGAGGAAGAGAGGAAGGAGGAAGGGAAGAATTCACCCCAGAAAGAACAACTGAATTGTACAGGACATGCATAAAGGTTAACAAACCAAAGGGTTTGGCTCTGGTAATTATTGCTATCAGGGCATCATCTTGGTACCAAAATTAGCTAATAGCAAATCCATCAGCAATTCTAACATTTCTTTCCTCTTTTTTTAGGCGAGCCCAGACTTTTAGTCTGGTATTCATTTATTCCTTAAAAGGCCCTGGAAATAGCCTACCATCAATAATATCTTTCCTGAGAGTTAATTTAGAGGTACCATGTTAATTTAATATTCATTAGTTCTTGATATTGCTTTTGAAATGTAAACATCATAGAATAGTTTTCCTTAAGGTTCACCTTAGTGGTTTCCTTGTCAGAAAAGTGAAAGGCCTATAAAGAAAAAAGAGAGAGAGGAGAAGGAGAAGTCAGAGTAAGTATTTTCTGCATAGCATTTCAGTAGCTCTGCTCTTTAAATGGTGGCACTGCGCTAACTGCTGCCTGATCATTTTTGCCTCATCTTCCTTTGCAGTGTAGGTTGTTTGGGGTCTGGCCAGTGTAACTTTATATATGAGTGATGTGTTCAGACGCTGTGATGGGGGGCTCCTTTTGACGTTGCTTGGTCTATATTTTGTTCTTGGCTTAAAAGGCTTACAGGACCATGGGTGTTGAGGTCTACGAATCCTTTGCTTTATCCTAGAGATTTGCTTGAAAGATGAAGCTGTCACAGAGGCACCCGAGGAAATCCTGACAATTCTCTTTTACTGTGTATCTTTGTTTAGGAGAAAAGCAAAGAAGTGCAAAAATTGCAAAAGTATAATGTTTGTGGAAGGAAAAACTCTCAATTATCTTATACTTTGTCCGAAGATTTTGTTTCTTTCCCCTGCCAGCTGGTCCCCATACCTTCCATCCCCCTGACCAATGTAATTTTCCAGTTCCTTTTGATTGAAAATTTGGTTAGTACAGAGGAGCTCACTCTTTCTCACATGGCGACTGAATATAGAGCCTCCAGACTCTTCTTCCTTCAGTAGGTCACACATTGCATGCAGACCCATCTTCCTGAAGCCTTGGGGTAATTCCTCCCCCAACCTGGCTTAGGGGCATCAGTGATGCCAATACCTGCAGGCTTAATCCTGTGGGCCCAATTTAACTTTTTCATCTGCTTCTACACAGTACCTCTGTAAGAACTCACGTAAACTGGCTCATCCATTGTCACCCCAAAATGTCTTCTACTTTTTTAACTTTGTTTTCTCATACTATTCCCCCTTTGATTACTGTCTGTATTAGGGTTCTCAAAAGAAACAGAAGTAACAGGAGATACACCTACTTGCATGTTTTGTTTGTGTGTGTGTGTGTATGTGTGTGTGTGTGTCTATCTGTCTATTGAATAAAGTATTGACTTTTGACCCACCAAAATTTGCAGAGCTGACAATACAGTTCTAGTCTAAAGGCTTGCAGCCTGCTGGGGAATCAGACATAGTTGATATCCTCTACTAGTCTGGAGGCCATCAGGTGAGGCAGGAGACTGGTCCCTTCTTTGGGTGGAGAGTCGGCCTTCTGTTCTATGAAGACTTTCACATGTGGGAACCTTAGGGAGAGCAATCTGCTTTGCTTACTCTACCTCTTGAAATGTTCGTCTTATTCAAAAACATGCTGGTAGAAATAGCCAGATGTTTGACCACGTATCTGGACACTCCATGGCCCCATCAAGTTGACACATATAATTAATCCTCACATTCTCCTTGCACACACTTAAGACAGTTATGATTATTTCCCTGGAGACATTGTTCTCCTTTAAGCAAAATATCCCCGACCTTTCATAGTTCCTCACACAGCTGAATTTGAACAGTATCAGCATCCTGGTTGCCCCTCTATGAATCCTGCTGCCCTTTGTTTCCGCCCTCCTTTTTGTGCATAGTTTTAACCCCAAAGAAGAGGGCCTGTTAGACTCTTCCACTTCCCCAAGGTTGACAGCACCTCCCTGTCCTTTTTAGTTTTATTCCTCTGAGGCACACAGCAGAAATGACTCCTGGATTTGCACACAAAACAACCTCTAACAACCACCATTTATGTGTTGGTTGGATCGAAGTGTTAATTTATTTGTGTTTTTCAGTACCCAGGGAGATTGTTTATCTGACTGGAGGGAAATAGTGGCCTGAGTGGAAGTTTTTAAAGCTGGTTTTTTAAGAGCACAAGAAGATTAGAATATTAAATCCTCATTGTGTCAGGGAATGGCTTGGCTCTGACTTGATTCCAGGCTTCGGTAGAAATTGTCAAACTGTTTTTCTGGAAGTAACCAAAAATACTAATATTTGAAAAGAGAGCTTAATATTCTGTATGTGTTGGCTACCTCTTTGTAAAATTTTATAATATTTTGTAAATAAAGGTATATTTAGCTACAATTTCCCATTTTCCCTATGTATCACAACTTTTGGGACACCCATAGCTCAGCTCCCAAACCTTGTGGAGCTTCAAGTCCATTGTGGACTCAAGTCAGGTCATCTAGGTCACCCGTGTTTATTAAATCAACACATAAAAGCTGATTCCACCACTACCCTTTTTAAAGATAGGGACAGTATCTTATTTTCTTTTTGTATCTCTAAAACTTAGTATAATTATGTGTTGAGTGAATGAAGGAATGATTAATTTAAGTAATTTCATTGTTGACTTTCAATTTTGTATGAGGAAGTCACTTTTCAGAAAAACCTCATTTCAATGTTTATGGTAATTTCTTTTCATAAATGCTGTTTTGAAGCTGATAATTTTAGGGGTAATGAAAATTCAAAAGTCAGGTCATCTCCCAGGGAGAGCAAGTAGGAATCAGATGACAATTTCACTAGCATGAGTTATTTAGACAATTCTAATCATAGTTTCAGTAATTATAAAATTATTAATATCAACTGTCAGTTATCTTTAGACTTGAAAGGTAGAATTTAACCTTTAACACTGTCCAAATCTGTCATGTAAACAACCTAAATTAACTATCCTTTGAGATCCAAAATTAGTATCTTACAAGGATTTATCCAGAGTATGCTAATTCTTTGAAGCTTCCTGAAAACCAAATTCAAATTCAAGACAATTAAATGTTAATAAATTTCCAGTGATCAGAGAAATGAATACAAGGAAGATTAATATTCTTTCTCATGCTTTAGAGACAGGCTTTCAAAGTGATCAAATAAAATGTTACCTTTGAAAATGACACCTTCAATTACAGTGTTTGGATGTCCTTCTATATTTAATGAACAAGCACAGTGGGGTTTATTTTCTGAGCACTGAGATGGGTGCTAGGGTTGGTGAGCTCCTTTGAGGAGGTCATAGTACGAATTAAACTGTGTTCATTAGTTAAGTTTTTGTTGAGAAACTGAGAAACCACCATGTGGCCAGCATTGGGTTCAACACTGGGATTATGGGTAATATAAGTGTAGATCTTGTCCTTGGAGCTTACAGTTGGGGAGATAGGAAACCTAAGTACACAGGAAATAAACAAAAAATAATTAACAAATAAAGACACCATGATTTGTAAATACTCAAGAGAGTATTGTATTCACAATTTACATTTTGACCTAATTTTAGGAATGGATGTAGCCTGAGTTGGGGATTCAACTGTAAATGTTTACTCAGGAGGCAAAGTTTGCCCAGAGGCTTGGAGCTATGGCATCCTCCACCCACCACTCAGCACACATTGCCACCCCCAACCCCAGCACACTTTCTCACTTGAAGAAATAAGGCTAATGTAGGCAACGTTTAACTTCAGCTCTCTGCCGGCTTGGTATTGACCTTGTATGTTCAGCTCGGTAATTTTAAGACTTCATAAATATAAAAATACTTACTTTTTATCTTCAGTTTGGCTTTAATTTCTCTTCTCTGTGAGAACTGTAAACCTGCCAACTTTAAAGTTAGTTGATCTATTTATTCTGAGCTATAGGAATACAGAATAAGTTAGCTGTTATTTTTTTTTAAATTCTTAACTGATATCCTAGGGAAAAAGTTTATTACATGCATTAAAAATAAAATTTGGTTTATTTCCATGGTTTTAGGGCAATTCAAAGTGCATGTATTTATTGCTTAGATGCATGTCATATACCTTTACAAAAGGACAGAGGCTCATAATGGTATTTTCAATGTCTTTTTTCATAAAAATGTTACACTTTTCTGAAGCTTTTTTTTTTTTTTCTTGACCAAAGCATTATAGGATTAAGGACAGGTCTCATTGGTTTCATTGTCTTGGATTTTGATTTATAAGAGCAGCTATGGGCAGCAGCTGACCCTTCCGGGTATTTCTGGGTGCTCTACAGCTGGCGTGCTGCCAATGGTCACATCTGTGGTCGGAGCCATACTAGAGCAGAAGGGTCAGAGGGAAGATTCCAGGGCCCTAATTCCCACCTAGGGGCTGTGGGCATTGTGGACGTGCATCCAGCAGTCCACTTTTGGAGCAAGTCTTAAGGGCTGCCAAGGCTGAACATCGAGGACAGTAAGAGCTAGAAGAGGGAAGGACTCCCCAAGATGGAGTGAGTGGGGCATCTGGACATGCAGTGGAGCTTGGCAGTGGTTGTATAGGGGGCAGACGTTGGTATCAAGGGCTATTTTGGCAGGTGGAGGGCGCCTGGCTGAGGTTTGAAGGTATGGGCATATGCCGGAGGAGGTATGAGAATGGGACTGAGAAACACAAAGTAAAATACAGAGCTCAAGGGGCTGAGGACAGGGGAGATTAGTAAGGCAGAACCCATGTTTGAAGCAAAGGAATCCATCTACCAGAACAGGTGTGCAGGTGGAAGTAGAGGTAAGTCCAGTTATCATCTCCAAAATACAGATTCAGAGAAGAACTTGTAGCATGTGCCCTTGGAGTCTAGCAGGGGTTGGAGTTGACCACCCACGGGGAGAGGAAGGAGGAGGAGCTGGGAAAGGACATGCCTGACCCTCCAAGTAGAGGGGCACTAGGTCCTTCCTGGGGTATGGGATGTTGGGGTCATTGGAGAGAGTGCACTGCGTGAAACCCAGAGTATTTTTGGAGAGGTTCATGTGAGTTCCCACATGCACAGTTGGCTTCCTTATCCCTGCTCAGTTCTAGTCATTGTGATCCTTCCATTCCTAGCTTATTGTGCTCATTGTACAACATTCAGCATGTGCTTACTGAGCGCCTACCAAGTGTAAGGGCATTGCATTGGGTGCTCTGCAGGCCCCAGTGGTCAACAAGGCATGGACCCCAACCCCAAGGTGCTGAAACCATGGTGTTGAGGCATGACATGGGTACAGATAAGCCCAAGTCAAGGCATTATGCAGTGATGAGTGGTCTAGAAGACCACAGTAGTCTAGGGGCAGAAAGATGGTCTCAGGCATGTTCATAGAAGGCTTCCCAGAGGAAATCTTATTTGAGCTGAGCCTTGGAGGAGAATAGATTCTCAGTAGGTACAGAGGAATGGGATAAGGCTCAGAGAAGAGCAGGTGTATTGGCATGTAGGAGAACGAGAAGACAAGGTTAGCAGGAATGGTAGCCAGGCACAGATGGGCCTGCATTTAGGAGAGCCTTCAGTGTCAGATGAATTCCACTGCGTTTCGTTGAAGCCTCTGATGGTAGTCTCAGAGCCTTCTTAAATATTTTTGGTATAAGACTGATATAATGAAAGTGGTGCTTAGTTTTACACAGGGCGAATTAAATGGGCTCTCAGAGAAGAAAGCCGTCTCAGAAAGCGTGTGCAATTGTGACATCATCTCGTGAAGTACTGTGATGGGAACAATTTGGTGAGGGAGAGAAAGGATTTGAAGATGGCTGCGGTTGTGAATCTGGATGGTTCCAAAAACACGGGTACAATAAACAGCATCAGGGAAATTAGGAGGAGTCCTTTCTCTTCTCTCTCTCTGTGCACGTGTGTGCGTCTGGCTAGGCAGCATAATGAATGCAGAAGACTGAAGTACAAATAGACGGTTGATTAGGCAGCTAGCTGGAAATAGATGTGAACATATTTAGGTAATTAGAGTGTGGTGTCACAACTCAAGGGATATGTTAGGGATGGAGACACAAGAGGGGTCAGAACCTTGGATTTCATACTCATTTAAGGCACAGAAGGAAAACGAGGAACTGGAGAAAGAAACAGACATGATCATTCAGAATAGAAGACCAGGAAAGTGTGTTGCCAAACAAGATGAGGGGGTCATGGAGAAGGCATCATGCCTTGTCTACATTTAGTAAAAATTATATAGACTTATATTGGACATATATTTATCAATGGAGCACAGAACAGTAAAAGCCAACAATTAAGATGGATCAGAGTATTATATCCAAACACGTACATTCATTTAATATCCATTTTCAAAAAGTAAATAGCTAAAAAAGAAAAAGCCAGACAGAAGTCTTCTGTTTTTGCTATGACAAAACCAGTGTTCACTGCACAAATAACTTTTTATTTCTATTTACTTATTTATTTTTGGAGATAAGATCTTACTCCATGGCTTGGGTTAGAGTACAGTGGCATCATCACAGCTCACTGCAACCTAAAACTCCTGGGCTCAGATGATCCTCCTGACTCAGCCTCCCAAGTAGCTGAAATTATAAGCATCTGCCAACACATGTGGCTAATTTTCTACTTTTTGTAGACATGGTATCTTGCGATGTTGCCCAGGCTGGCCTTGAACTGCAGGCTTCTCCCGAGGCAAGCAATCCTCCTGCATTGACCACCCAAACTTCTGGGATTACAGGGATGAGCCACCATGCCCAGGTGACATTTTATTTTTTTCCTCTATTTTTGATGATGAGTCTGGGTACAATCTTCTTAAAGTCCAAGGAAGAATCCTTCAGGAAGCCCCTTTCCCCTTTGTTTGTGGACATAGGAGCTCCTCCTCTGTTGCCAGCAGCCCACACCACATCCAGGTCACAGACCAACCCTCCCTTAGATGTTTCTTATAACAGCTAGGAAAAGCTGCTACTCTAGTGTGGCTGTTGAAAGTTTTACACTCAGGGGAGTAAAGTGGAATTCTGTATGCATATTTGCAAACAAACACTGTTAGACAGAAAGGATACAAAATTTCAGTTAGACAGGGAAGAATAAGTCCAAGAGATCTATTGTACAGCATGGTCATGATAATTAATAGCAATTTCCTGTATACATGGAAACTGCTAATAGATTTTGAGTGTCGTCACCATGAAACGTTGGCAAGTTTGTGAGATAGTGCACATGTTAATTAGCTCAATTTAGCCATTCCACTATGTATACATATTTCACAACATTATGTTGTAACACTATAAATATATATGAATTTTATTTCTAAATCAAAGAAATAAAGAAAATTAGACCTGATTCTTCAGAACCAGTGGTCAAATCATTTACTCCAAGGGAATAGTGGAGTTAGTGCAGATTTCCCAGAAAACATTTGCCTTAAACTATAAGTTAAAGAGATATTTTCTAAGAAAACCATGAGATAAGATAGGGATGTATCATGAGAGTAAAATTACAGCCTCACTGCAGAGGTCACAAGGCCTAACAGTGGAAAACCTACAGCTGCCTTGCATCTGGTGTACTCAGAGTTCAGCTATCCCGTGCTCTTGGTGTCAGCAAATATGGCTTATATTATGTATGAATTACTCGGATACAGACCTAAGTACCACTTCTATAGTTAGACTCTCATGCGAAGTTCTGACTAGAGCTCTATGAATGATTTGTTATTAGAAAATTTGTTATGTAATTTGTAGCCATGTCAAAAAATATACTAAAATAAATTAATAAAGTCACTTTAAATGGATTGCTGTTTTTTTTTTTTTTAAAAAAAAGTCCTGAATGGAATACACTGAACTATGTAAGATAATACATTCTTGTCTAAAAATCTTCACAGATGTTGATGACAATAAATGCTAGAAAGAGATGATAAATTCTGGCCTTTTGAGCAGAAAAATTGCGTTAAACAATTTATTTCCCCAGAATCTCAGCCACCTCAAGTTAGCACCATAGATGATTATATCTTTATCTCCTGTGCATATGAATTAAGGAAAAGTGGAAAATTTCAGGAGGAGTCTGCAGGTCTGAAGGTCAAGATGGCCCTAAGCTTTAGTTTCTTGCACCTAGACACTCTTATTACAGTGAAAATGAATTTTTGATTAACCCACTATTGATCATATATCCATCCTAAGGCTATTTTTAAATTTGAAGAGAGATACAGCTGGAATTTCCATGGCATTAGGATAGAAGGGGCCTAGTTGTTCATAAAAGAATAAAATAGCCTTAGGTTTTCATGCCCCTGTATTTATACTACTTAAAAAATAATCCACTGGACTGGAGGAAAGAGACTTTGTTTCCAGTGCTCATTTTGTACTGATTAGATATATAGCTAGATCATTTATGTTATGGCCAGTATTTGCCGAACTTTAAATTTCCTTTCTAACATAACCGATATTTTATTTAGGTTTTACAACCGCTCTTAGGAATCCATTCCCAGAAATTAAAACCTACATAAGCATCTTCAAATTTCTGTAATCATTCTCAGATTTGACCCAAGCTCATTATGTCTGAATTTGTCAATTGGAATTACCTCTTGAGCAAAAAAATAAATAAATAAATAAATAAAATGAAAAAATTTGGTGCTTGGTTGTACTTTTGAGCTCATTGAGAAAATTATTTGTTTTGAAAAGATGAATGTATTTTAATCCTGGTCGATGAGGCTTGATTGGAGTGAGAGATACAGACGAAGCCATTTTTATGCTGATTCCGATCCCCACTCTTTGTGGCTATTTCAAACCATCCACTGCTGTGAGAAAACGAACAATAGCAACTGTGGCCCAGGCATGGGTGAGTCATTACTCATAAAAATGACAGAAAAGCAGTTTTCTAATGCTAACGTGACATTAATGATCTTTAATAACGGCTCAGGATATTTGGGCTGAGCTCATTTTTGTCGACAGCAGCGGCTGCACCAAAGTGCCTGTGCTGAAAACAGATGGTCCTATATCTGGTGTCACATCCAGGTTTTTGAAATACTTTATTCATGTGATTTATAGGTCATCTTTCAAGTGGAGATCGCCAACATTGAGATTGTAGAATAGCCAGTCCAGCTATTTATAAGTAATATTTTCCACTGAAGTCTAGTACAACAAATGTTTATAAAGAACAAGATATTTTCATCTCATTGTCAAAGATACAATTGTCTCATTGTATCTTTGTATCTCATTGTCTCATTGTATCATTATAAAGAACAAGATATTTTCATCTCATTGTCAAAGATACAATTGTCTCATTGTATCTTTGTACCCTGTGAGGTGGGTCTTGCTATACCAGTTTTCATAGATGTAGGTGTACTCAAGGGGGTTACTTGTCTTATCCCGGATCACACAACTCTAGCAATGGGAAAACCAAGTCTGTTTCTAGCTAGTGCCAGTACTGAAGGGCTCTACCTATTAGGGTCTGTGTGGTGGGAACAGGTACAAAGATGTCCACATAGTCACCAGTGGAGGAGCTGAGGGGCTGGTCTCATGAATACAGAGAGCTGAGAGTAGCCTGGAAGAAACCCGAAAGATGCTGTGCAGGTGAGGAAGCCCAGCACACCCAGACAGTCCTCACAAGCTCAAAGTTTAGATTGGATTGCTAGGAAACTCGGGTGCTTTTCAGCCATGACCACTCAAACTAAGTGATCCCTCAACAGTCTTTGCAAGTGCATGAAGAATAATGAAGTCTACACTGTGTCCCGTCATCCCACGCTCTGCAGCTCGGGCGCTGCTGCACTGGGCCAGGTGTGGTTTCTGCTTTCGTAACTCACATCCTGTAGCTCAGTAAATGAGTATTTTATTTTCAGTACCTACTCAACTTCTCTGCTGCTTGAGGCTTCCAGCTTAGACAAAGAAAAGAACAGCACAGTAGTTAGAGGGCTGACTTCAGAATCATTCAACCGAGGTTTAAATCTCATTTTTGTCACTTACTGGCTTTGTGCCCTTGAGTGAGATACTGAACCTCTCTGTCCCTCAGTTTACTTTTCTGTAAAATGATAATAGCAATAATAATTATTTCCTAGGATGAGTGGTAGGAATAAATAAGTAGAAAAATGCTCTTTTTTTGCTTCAGGTCATTCAATGATCATCCATAGGCTGCTAAGGGCCTATGTGTGGGTGTCATTATTATTCTTTAAATTCTTCTTTGTGATTTTTTTCACTTAGCCTTTATTTTTTGCTCTTGTCTTATCTCTACCTTATCCCCAATGCTCTTTAACTTCCTAATTTATGAATGAATGTGCCATCTAAATCCACTCTCCATTTATTTTACATCCAACAACCCCATCTTTGGGAGGGGAGAAAAAGAACATTCACGGCTTTAATTATCACATAGATTCTGATAATGCTCAAAATTGGGATGACTATTAAAATCGGTGGCTTTTGAGATCAGTGTGCCAAGTTCTGAGAGAGTTTCTTTTACACATATTTTATTGGTTTCTCTCAAGAACAAGTATGTACTATTACTTCGATATTAAAGAAGGCAAAGATAAGTTTCAGAGAGATTTACTAACTTGCCCTAATTCTCACAGCAGGCAGATAGCAGCTATCACTGCCTGCTGCCTGCCAAGCCATAAGAGGCTCATTTTTCACAAACCATTTACAGATTCATTTCCAAGGCATGAAATAATGTTCTGAAAAATTTGGGCAATGTGGAAAGTGCCAAGTAAAGAGGAACTTTTAACTTTTAACTAGTAAAAGACAGTGTAGTTGGGAGAGCACAAGGCCAGTTTTAAGACCTGGCTTGAAGTGTCCTTGGTAGCCATTTGGGGTCTATAGAAATCTCAGCTGTGTCACTAGTCACTTCAATTCTCATTTTCCTCATCTGAGTAATGGGAATCATAATATTGTTGAGGTGAGAATTTTAAAATGGCATAGACCAGAAAGGTGACTGGAAATCTTTTGTCATAACAGAAATGTGAGTTTGGTTAACCTTATTATTTATTTTTCAGATTAGGAGAGTCCATTTATAATTTCTCACACAGATTTGGGAATATTAATTAACTGTTAGGAAAAGTTCCTTCTGATTGCCTAATAAAATTGGCTAAGAGAGATGAAAATGGTGGGCATGTCCTTTTGAAAAATCATATTTGACTTTGAAAGAAGTTCTACTAATATCAAACTGATTTGGGGGCCTTTTAAACCAATTTTTAACTGAGTGTACCTATATTTAATTAAACACACACACACATGATAGGCATATATACTTAACTTTTATTGATCAATAAAGCTATGTATCATTCCACTCTCTTATTTCACAACCAAGTCTATTGCATTGATCTTGAACTAGTTTTTGAAGATTTCCATTCTATTGAAACTAACCCACAAGAAGACATGTGTAGATTATATCTTTGGTTTATTTAATGGGCCAGGGAAAGGGGTTGTGGCTGTCTCTTTTATCAAGCAGACCTCAGACTGTTTCAGTGAAAATAGCCCAGGTGCTGATCACCTTAATGACAACACTATTTTAAAAAGCATTTTAAATACATTATACTGTATATTATTCTATTTCTTTATCTAATGGAGCTGTCCTTGAAGGGCCATTATGCCATTCTTTTCACATGTTTAATAAAGCACGAGATTATAATGATCATGCTTGAGAATAGGTTTTGTGCAGCTGGGAATGGCAATATAGCAATCTTCCGTCAAATCATCAAGATGCTATAATGTATTTTTAGTGGAGTGGTGATAGGGGCTTTATTAAATTGGTATAATTAGTATTGCCTACAACTATTCATACAGTTTTATTTTTAATTATTATCATCCTAATAAAAAACACGTATTTATGATTCTTTCGTGTATATTTTTGAATTGAAGTCTCTGCAAGTGTGAGCCCAGGGCTTCCATAGGCTTATAGTTGGAAACCCTGGAGCCAATGTAACCAACTAAATGATGTATAGATGCGTGATTCCTGGTAGACGATGTTGGCATCAGAGTTTGAGGGTGCTTTCCTGCCTATACTTGCCTGGTTCAAAGAGCACATTGCATTTAGTGACCCCGTGTCAGGTACGTTACTTAATCACTTATGAAAATACTATTATCTGGTGAGAATTAAATGAGGTGATTTATATCATGTAAACCTGTAGCAGGTGCTCAATAAATAGTTAAAAATAATGTGCTGAACATCACAGATGTTTTACCAGTTAAGCTATACTTATGTCCCATACAATGTCTGAACTGTCTCTATCACATGGCTCTCGACAATTTTAAAAATCTAAATTCAAATGTCTCACGAAGCAAGTTGAATCTCTATTTTTCAGCATCACAATATTAAAAAAAAAAAAAGAAATCTTAGAAACTGAATTCAGGTAAAATAATAGGTCATGTTTCATTATATACATGCAACTTGCAGGAGGCGCTTGACTGGGATCAGCATCTTCACCAGAAATAAGGAACGAGCAGCCCTCCCTGCAGCAGGGGATGGGAGGGTAAGTCAGGGATGTCAGAGCTCTGGAAGCTAAAAAAACGATGCCTTCTTTGTGGTCATGAGAGAGCAGGATAGGAGAGAAAGGAAGCAGCAAGTGCTGGGAGGAGTGATCTGGATAGAAGCCGCCTGGTTTCTGAGGCCTGGCTGAGAAAGTGCAAACAAGAACTGCCCCCTGGAAGTTGAACTAGCAGGGGATTTAGGCAGCAGAAATAGAAAATAAATAAAACAAAGTGAAACCTAAGGATAGAAAGCTAGCTAGCTCTCAATTTAATTTTTCTAATCAGTCAAACTTGTAATTATCTTACGTAGAGATTTTAATCAGACGAATCCCATGTCACAGGCTTGGCTGTGGCTTAGGCAAGACTGAATTTCTATCACCTTGTCTCAGACCCCATTCCTGAATTCACACTTACACATGTTATAAAGGAGACAAAAAACTTAAAAAGAAACTGAACCCCAGGTAACATAGATGACAACAGAGCAACAGGATTTGTTTTACTTTGAAACTTGCTATTGTTATTATTAATATTACTATAATTATTATTATTATTGGTCACTGCTCCTTTAGAATAAATACCCATTATTCTTTTACTTTAAAAAGTTGAGAAAGCTGCCCTGTCTTCAGATATTTCCCTCCATGCTTGCACGAGCCTCGTAGCAGTGGAAGAAGAGCACTTCAAGTTACATTTGTAAGGATGAATTTCATGTATAAGACAGAGAAAGGGAAAAAACATGTCATGCTGGGCAAGTCTTACCAGCAGAAGCTACAGTGGGCAGGTACAAGGGGTCCTGGGATTATCTCACTGAATTCTGTCACTCTGTGTACCACATAGTTACTCAAGGGTTGTGAATATATGCCCTGGTCTTTAGCATATGACACTCAGTGTAATGATTGGGATCCATCATGTAGCCTGAAAGGAGGAATTTAAATGAACATGATTGTGCACCTATTATGTGCAATACACTGTAAAGCCCATGTAACAGATCTCATCACTCAGTCCTCAGGGAGTCCCCACAAAGCTGCATTCTTATACCCTTCTCTCTTACAAGGCTAAGTGACTTGATAATGGCAGTGTTTTGGGAAGTCAGAGTTTATCACCTTTCTTTATGATGCAATCTCTTTGGAAGTTGAAAAACTTTTGGAAGAAAAATGAGCCTAATAGGTCTGTCAGGCACTCTTACCTTTCCACTCCCTCCTATTGCCTTGGCCCCAAGCCTGAGGTCTGCACTGCATCTGGATGGCCAGCCTATGCACCGATGCCTTCTTGACTTATCTCTCGCCTCTATTTGTTGCCTTGCAGATAACAAGAAATGATATAATTGGCAATAACCCCTTCAGATATAAGTGATAACGATATATATATATCTATCTCTTTTATGGCCTTAGTCATTTTTCATCCCCCCAAAATAGGGAAAATAAACTATTTAGCTGCTTCTTGCAATGGAAAATGAACTCACAAGTTCAGCAAATGGTGTGAACTGCATTTTGGAAGTTTCCATATAACATGAGTAAGTGGGGCAATTTACCACAGTACTTCTGGCTAATGCCTTTTGTAGAACTTTTCTTCTCCCTATTCAGGAACTCTTTGTTTAGGAAAAACTCAAGACTACATGTAGTTTTTGTGTTTTTAAGTGAAGATAGTGCATACTTGCTATACTTTTATCTTATAATATTACTTGAAACTATTTTTTTTTCCTGTTATTTCCTGTGAACTGCTATAATATGTCTTGGCAAGTACTTATGAAATACCAGAGATCAAGTTCTATTTCCTTCACAGATCATTGGGTGCTTTGCCTTAGCACCTTGCATAATGAATGTGTCCTTGGCATACTGCTTAAGCATTATTTAGTCACAAAACCAGAAGAAATTCCATATTTGACTAGAAGTGACTCTTTAAAACCATAGCACTATACACATGAAAATACAAAGAAAAAGAAAGTACAAGGTCATAAGAATTAATGTGGGATGCTTTCTCCATGAAATGATCTGGGCAAATATAAAATAAAGAGTTCCTTAATTAAATTTGCAGAAATGGTAGATGATCTCATTATACTTCATGCTAGTTTTAAAGCAAGCAAGCTATTGCTCATGACCCTAACTAAATATATGACTGACCTCTGGGAGGGTACTCAAACATAAGAATAATAGAATAAACAAAAACCCCCAATTATGTAAAGAACTTATATTAAGTTTCCTACTAAATCCATAGGAAAATACCTATTTTCCATGTCTATATGCCCAATAAAAACATTTCTTCCCCACATGTTTATTTGATGAAAGAAGACATTTGAAATTCTATGGCAGGTGATGTGCAAGAAGGACAAGGTCAGGGGCACTGGGGACATTACAGCTGCAGCGACAGTACAGAAACAATCATGCAGGAGTGTAAAGAGAGTCTTAACTCTGGGGAGCTCAGGACTTCTGTTTGACCCAGTGAATTGCCCACACATTTATATTTTTTCCATTTCTAAAATCCTTCTAAAATGAAAGCAAAGGAATGAAAGAGGTATTTACCTGCAAGAACCAAGATGATAGGAGATGAGGCAATAGCCTATAATATACAGTAGAACCTCTGTTGTAAGTTGACCACCCAAGGGGGTGTAACAATCTGTCAACTATGGAGGTGGTCAGCGTAAGGAATTTCCATTGAGTGCATGTGGTGCGTGTCTGGTCTACGAAAATTAGGTCAACTTAAAGAGGTGGTTAATGTTGGAAGGTTCTATATTATTTGAACTAACTCTGGAAGATATTGAGTGGAGGAGAGGTGATTAATTTGTCAGAGCAATAGATACTTAAACTTAAATATGGTGACAGAAAGAGAGACTAATAAGTAGTAATCCACTTTAGCCCATTGGCTCCTTTGAAATGTCCACCTCTTGGATTCTCAGCTCCCAAAATAGGTAGGGTAAGGACAGAACAGGTATCCTGGGTGTCCCTCCTCCCCATAGTAGCCACGTAAGTATTGATTTTCCTCTTTATGGGCAGGAGTTGGGGTTAGGACATGGGTGGTTGGTTTATTTTCTGAAGAAAACTGACGCTGGGATACTCCAGACTAGGACATAGTAAGTAGAGAAGATGTCACGGGAAAGATGAGACCCTAAAAGGGAGATAAATGAAGATTTAAAATCTGAATTAAAGGACTCCAACTCTCAGTATTTTATTTTATTTTATTTCCTCTTTGGCAGAGTTAAGAAAAAACAAATTCAATGGCGCCAGAGCAAAGATTTCAAGATTCCGAAATCTTGAGTATCCCACCCAAAAGCCCAGTTCATAGCCTGATCACTCTAAGCTCACCTGTTAACAAGCCCTGACAATGTACAGAGCAAGTCCCACTTCAATAAACGTTCTTAAGCCTCAGCCTTAAATAGTAATTGTTATACAATTACTCAGCCTTAAATATAATTGTTATACAAGGATTATCAGACATTAGAGAAAAGCATCCTTCATGAAAAAGCAAAAAAACAATTTTCCAAACAAATTGAAAATTTTAAATCTGTAGGATATAGATACAAAATAAGGAATGAGAAAAAAAGTTACCACCATAAACATAATCCCACTTATATTAATATTCTTATGGAGTTAGAGCACTGTACCTATGAAAAAAGAACTGAATGCTATTAAAAAAAAAAAAAAAGAACAGGGAATAAGAAAGAGTACTTAGGATTTAAGCATATGTTTCTTGGGGGGGAAAAGACTCAATAGAATAAGAGAAAATTAAGACTCTACTAGAGCAGCGGTTCTCAACCTGTGGGTCAAGACCCCTTTGGACTGTATTAAAGGTTTGCGGCATTAGGAAGGTTGAAAACCACTGTCCTAGAGCAAAAGACAAAGGACAATAGGAAGACAAAATTAATAAATCAGAGAATCAATACAAAAGGCCAACACTCAGTTGATAGGAGTTGCAGATAGAACAGAGATACCAAGGGAAAGGTGATTATCAAACAAATTGTTCAATAATTTTTTCAGAACTGAAGGAAAGAACCTCTTTTTTAAAAAGATTATGAAGGAAAACCTTACATAATGAGGTAGAATTATTTTTAATTAAAAAATTCTGTGCCCAGCATACTCTATTTCAAGTGAGAGAGTAAACATAAAACTTTTTATTCTGGACTCAAATATTTTACTGCCAATAAACTCCCTTTTAAGAAATCTATTAAAGGATATTCTTCAGCAAAATGAGGGAGTTACTCTTGAAACAGGAAAACATCTAAGAAAAGACACCCAGCACAGAGAAGGTGTGAAGAGAAGTCCCAAACTAACACCTGGGTCATTTCATAGAAATGTAGAAGGGAAAGTTGAGCAAGAATTCAAACACAGGTATGGTGTAGTACTTGGCTCAGAAGTAAACAGCATTCATATTGATCATTGACGTAAACCATATTTATTATAAATCTGAGGGGGTATTGCACTTGATTTAAAGCCTCAACTGCAAGCATGTCAAAATTGATGAATTATAAAAATAGCATTAGAAAAACATCATTCAGAAAAACATAGGTGAATGATAGGGGAAATAACTCTTAAATGTATTGAATTTTGCCTCCTGAATTAAGGATTTTTGAAATACCAAAGTTTCTCATCAAAGGGCTTTAATTTTATACAGAAACAACCATATTACTTGAGCAAAAACTTAGAAAGATTGAACAAATTTATATGGAGTTTAGGGTTTTAGTAAAACAAAATGTGGACTGGCATATAGTTAATGATACATTAATCCAACTACATAATAACTAGGTTTACACAGTAAATGTGTTAACTGGATGTAATTGGTATAGTTTTTGTAGCCAAACAAAATGTTTCATTTTCTTCTTAATTTATAAAATATGGTTTTCTAGCTAAAAATAAACATTTCACACAAGCAGAAACTTGGAAAGATTGAAAAAATGTGCATAAAGTTTATTGTGGATATACATATATTTCATAATAATAACTCTATTGTCCATGCTTTTTCTGGTACATCTGAATATTACTTTCTCTCTTTTTTTTTCTCTTCCATCTTCTTTCTTCATTTTTGCCCCTTCTTTTCCACCTGAAGGTCCTCCTCACACCTACAAGTCTTAAATTTTAAAATCTCATTAAGTACTGACCGAAAATTGTATTTCAAATGTATTAAACCCCACTCATAATTACCACATTGGAACATTTCAGGGCATTAAACATAAAGGGAAAAATGTGAGTTACAGGGTTGGAAGGTGACACTAGTATCTTTAAAGTGTGAAACCAGATTGGCATTAGACTTTTCAACAAGCAGCAACACTGGACACAAAAATGTATGAAAAACATCTGAGGGGAAATAAATTGTAGCTAAAAATTCTGTGTGCATCTTATATTATTATATAAGCAGGGAAGACAAAATATAAACATTTCCAGGAATGGAGAGATCATAAAATGTTTTACCCAAAGACTCTCTCCGAAAAAACTATCACCCTTAAGACATAAAACTCATCATTTTGTGTCTTAAATTTAAATGTTTAACCAGGGAGATGCAATTTTTATAAGTGGTGAGAGGTGTGGGTCCAGTTTCAGTCTTCTACATGTGGCTAACCAACTCCCAGAGCCATTTATTAAAAAGGGGTGGGGAAAACTCTTGATAAAATCTACCTGGAAAAAGAATTATGGAAAAGACCTCCTTGGTAATTGCAACAACATCAAAAATAAATAAATAGGTCATGGTCAAGCTGAAAAGCTTCTGTGCAGCTAAGGGGACAATAGAAAAACAGATAGCCTTCAGAATGGGAGAAGATATTTGCATGCTATGAATCTGACGAAGGACTGATAACCAGAATCTACCAGAACTCAATTTAATCAACACGACCAAACAACCCCATTTATAAGTAGGCAAGAGACTTTGAAGAAGGCAGATGAATGCCAAAAAACACATGAAATAATGATCTTTGTCCCTAATTGTCATAGAAATGCAAATCAAAACCATCCAGAGATAGCACCTAACCCTGTGATATTAACCCACATCACAAAATCCCTAAGCTGCAGATTCTGGCGTAGACATGGAGAGAAGAGACACTTCTACGCTGCTTGTAGGACTGCAAACTAATATAGCTCCTATGGAAGGAAGTATGGAGAATCATCAAAGAGCTAAAAGCAGACCTTCCATTTGATCCTGATTCCATTACTAGGTATCTACCCAGAAGAAGAAAAATCATTTTATCATAAGGACATTTGCACTAGAACGTGTATTTCAGCTTAATTTATAATCATCAAGATGTAGAAGCCCAAGTGCCCATAGACCCAGGAATGGATTAACAAATTGTGGTATATGTATGCCATGGAATATTATGCAGCCTTAAAGAAAGATGGAGACTTTCCTCTTTCATGTTTACATGGATGGAGCTGGAACATATTCTTCTTGGCAAAGTATCTCAAGGATGGAAGAAAAAGTATCCTATGTACTCATCCCTCCTATGAAACCAATTTATAGCTTTTATATGAAAGCTATAACCCAATTAGAGCCTAAGAATATGGGAAAAGGGGAAAGGGAGGGAAGGGGGAAGGATGAGGGGAGGGAGGGTGATTGGTGGGACCACACCTACGGTGCATCTTACAAGGGTACATGTGAAACTTACTAAATGTAGAATATAAATACCTTAACACAATAACTAAGAAAATGCCAGGAAGGCTATGTTAACCAGTGTGATGAAAATATTTCAAATTGTACATAAAACCAGTGCATGGTACCCATGATTGCATTAATGTACACAGCTATGAGTTAATTAAAAAAAAAAAAAGATGTAGAATCAACCTAAGTGCCTATCAACCCATGAATGGATTAATAAACTACAGTAAATGTATACCATGGTATACCATTCAGCCATAAAAAAGGTAGAAATTTTATATTTTTTGTATTTACCTGGATGGAATTGAAGCACATTCTTCTTAACAAAGTGGTGGCTCATGTCTGTAATCCTAGCACTCTGGGATGGGTGAGTGGATTGCCTGAGCTCACAGGTTCAAAACCAGCCTCAGCAAGAGCAAGACCCCATCTCTAAAAATAGCTGGATGTTGTGACTGGCACCTCTAGTCCCACCTACTTGGAAGGCGGAGGCAAAAGAATCACTTGAGCCCAAGAGTTTGAGGTTGCTGTTATCTGTGACGCCATGGCACTGTACTGAGGGTGACTAAGTGAGATTCTGTCTCAAAAAAGAGAATGGAAAAGCAAATATTCAATGTACTCACTATTAATAAGAAACCAACAGATAAACAACTACACACTCACAGGAGAGAACCCCATTGAATTCAAATGGATGGGGGGAGAAGGAGAAGGAAAAGGGGAAGTGGAGAGATAGGCTCTCACCTATGGGGCATACCCCCTGGGTGAATACTTCATGGACAGAATGTTCTGTTTTGCTTTAAGGCTGTAAAAAACTGGTCATGATTTCATAGTGAAAAATTGAGTGTGTTTCTTTCTTTTCATTGTATCACTAACAGTTCTTGGCATTAGACTGGACTTCTACTAGGTATTCAAGAGCTACTTGCCAATTTACCTTAATAATATAACAGAAAGGAGACGTTACCATGCTGAGCTATTGGCTGTTAATTTGACATAGAATGATGATGTTTTTACAAGAAATTTGATGCTAGGGTTCTGGTCTTTTTACCCTTGGGACTAGGCCAGCCACGTTGCTAGAGGACTGAACAAGGAACCAACACCAATTGTAGCAGAGCAGAGAGATAGAAAGAACATAGGTCCCTGATAAAACTACTGATCCAGCCCTTAGGCCATGCATTCTCTGCACACGAGAAAATAGGAGAAAATCTTTTTGCATGGGGTTAAACTTTCTATTACTTTAATCTGAAAGCATCATGGCTGATAAACATTTAAACTAACTTTGCAACTATCAAATAAGCTAAAAATTGCACATTTTTTTTCTCATACAAACCACATTTTCCTCTGAATGACAAGTTAAGAGCAGGGAAAACAAATCAAATAAACCTTAGAAATAGAAAGATAGAATACGTAAGTTGAAAGGCAATAAAGGCCAACGATTACAGCCTATTTATTTTAAATAGGGAACTTGAGGCTCAGAGAAATATAAATCTCACTTAGCGTCACCAAGCAAGTTTGTGGTATGTCAAGAATAGGTATCAAGGTTGTGTTGGCCACTTCATTCTATGATATTAACTGTCAAAAAGAGAGTATTAAATGGGGCAAGGATACTGATTTATTAATAAAACAACGACCACTTTTGTGTGGTCGCCAATGCCTGCTCACTTAAGACTTCACAGGATCCTTTTGAAACTGCATCAGTAGCTTGAAGGAATTGTTAAAGATCCAGGTGTTATTCTTTTAAGTTTCATCTCATAGAAATATACAATGTCAACACTTTCGGTGTTGTTTATAAATAATTAAGAATTACAGATGCTTTAAGGAGTTGAGGATATTTTTTAAGTAATGAATATGTCTCTGGTTTAGTTTCCATCCTTTCTGATTAATGTACGACCTATGACATTTACTCATTTCATTAAATTGTGAAATGTTTTGGCCTTAATTTTGGCTTTAAATTTTTACACTATCCAGTTTCTTTACTCAAACCTCTAAATGTTTAATATCATTTTTATTCTTGTACCTTTGAATATTAAGCCACAGCACGATTTTTCAGGGATATAAATTATAGCTTCCATCAAAAGCACCAGTGGAATTAATATCCCAGATTAACGTGAGGTTGAAATCTAAGTGGGTAACACATGAAAAGAACGAACAAAACTGCATGCACTCTGGTTAGCAGCCTAAATTACAGGTCAGAGTTGAGACTTTGGGTCAGCACATTAGATTTAAGGGACTTTTCATCAAACACTAACCAAACCACCCTTCTAGTCATGACTGTCCATTGGTCATCTCATTCTAGTTCAGCCAGCAAACATTTGTCAAACACCTACTGTATACCTAACAACGTGGAAGACCCTGGGAAGCATGTTGGAAGAAGTAAACATTAAACCGAGTGACGAGGGTGTAGCAGAAATATAACAAGGAATAACTCAGTGGCCCTGCCCATGAGGAATGTACAATAATGGTGAGATAGCTAACCAAGGCTTTGGGCAAAGTGTGATAGGTGTTGTAGTGATGGTTTTACCAAAGTACCATTGTATATCGATGAAGGTACATTCACTTGAGGCTTTTCTGAGGTGACATATAAGTTGGATTTTGAAGACAAGTAGAATTCTGTATGTGGAAGAGAGAAGATAGAATGGAAGTATTCTAGATTATAAGACATTGTCCATAGTGGTAAGAAAATTATTGGTGAAGCAACTGTGAATACAGAGTTTGGGAAGTCTTAGGTAGGGATGTCCATGGTGAGAAATTAAGCTGAATGATCTAGATGATAATGTAAGGAGTGCTCCTTACTTACTTGCTCCACCCATAGTGTTATTTGAAGCTTTCTTTCCTCCACTCCATGCATGTTGGTCTGCTCGGCTTATTGATCAGTTACTAGGCTGTCAATCTGTCCTAAAATCTGTCCTATCCCCACTTAACATCTCCTAGTCAACTCTTGATGGAAATAGTGCTTTTTATATTATTCCTGGCCAAAGTGCCTTTTTAATTTCTCTGAAAACTTTTGTAGAATAGGTGTAATAGTTGGCTTAGCCTTTCGTTGAAACAAGAAGAGAAAATAGCAAGCCAACACCAAGCAAGATGTCATCAGGTCACAAAAATGGATTTGGCTTATTTGGCTTTGCTATGGTTAGACCATTGTGCACGTGCACAGATCATCCAACAAGACTGACCTTTCATCATATACAAAGAATAAGAGGCTGCACTTCACTGCTAGGAAACCACACTGAGCCATGTTCAGTATCAGCTCTATAGCAATGAAAATGAGGTCAGAAATCAACTGAATATTAGCAAAAAAATAGAAAGAAATAAGGTAAAAGGGGCGCTGCTACTGAACAACCAATGTATTTCCATCTATGTCAAGTTCTTTATTGGTAAGTTTGGAGCACAGAGACTTTCCTTATTATGCATGTATTTCTCTGTTTGACATATTCATCTTCAAGATTCTTTCTTTAGTGTCTCTGGTCTCCTTGCTAAAGCTGCCTTACAGTAATAGTTGCCTAAGGAGAGAATACTGTCCACAGATCGAGGTCTTAGTAACCCTAATGATAGAGAAAGAGCTACCATTTTTCCTTGCATTTTAGAGTGGCATAGGGATAGTTGCCTTAGTTTCCTTTACAAATTAAATCTCATGTTTAGGAAAAAGAGCCAGAGGACTGAAGGTAGTTTGTACATTTGTGCTCACCTCCTATTAACAAGGATTTAAAATATTGAACAGAACAGGTACTGATCCACAAAATGCTGAAAAGTAACCATGGAAGGAAAATCCAGAGTTCCTGTAATCCAGTGAATTTAAGCCCCTTTGCACATAGAGTAATGTGTACTTTTCCTTGAGGTCAGAGTACACATAAAGCTACAGAACTGTACACCTTGGCAGTGAGAACCCAGAGCATTTGCTCCATCATAGAGAGTATTGTGGAGGAGCATTGCAGAGAGTTAGGAGACAGAGGTTCTAGTCCAGACTAAAGAATCTAATTGCTGTTGTGTCTTGGGCAAGTCCCATGACCTCTAGTTGTTCTCAGTGCACAGAGCTATGCGGGGACACAAAATAGAAAATACTACGGACTCCCTATGAGGATAAATGTGAATTATTATTGCTATCATAGCAGCATTGTTATTCTAAGACTTTTTGATACATGGAATTTGACTAGAAGTAGACTATCTTTTACCTCTCTGCTCTCTGTAATGTTTGCCATGCGAAGTTTGAAATAAATGTGATTCAACAGCACATTTTTAATGTGCAAAATATTTTTAAATACATCCCAATTCCATTTGCATAAAAACAATTTGCTAATTACAGATAAATTATTCAGTTATTAAAATATGCCCTACAGGACATATATGTAGCAGTGTGTTAATGGTTGCTTTTTCTTGTTTTGTTTGAAAATAATTGATTTGTATACTTCAAAAGAATTTCATTTTAGACTTCCTTTTTTTTTTGTTTTAAACCCATTCACTTCGTACCCCATTCCTCCCAAATATTCTGAATAAATGAATCTTCAGTGAATTACTTCATCCAGTGTTTGAAACAAGTCGTAACTGTGAAGGCTGTGAACAGGTCTCTTTGGGTCTCTGTTTATGATGAACTATTGCATTCAAGACATGGGACCAGTATTCTAAGGCAATAATTTTTTTTCTTTCTTTTTTTTATTAATATTAAATCATAGCTGTGTACATTAATGCAATCATGGGGCACCATACACTGGTTTTATAAACAGTTTGACACATTTTTATCACACTGGTTAACATAGCCCTCCTGGCATTTTCTTAGTTATTGTGTTAAGACAATTATATTCTACATTTACTAAATTTCACATGTACCCTTGTAAAATGCACTGCAGGTGTAATCCCACCAATCACCCTTCCTCCACCAATCTTCCCCCCTCCCTTCCCTCCCTCTCCCTCTTCCCCATATTCTTAGGTTATACCTGGGTTATAGCTTTCATATGAAAGCCATAAATTAGTTTCATAGTAGGGCTAAGTACAT